>JAXIVJ010018315.1:0-23610 GCA_036785665.1 Chirona hameri | reverse complement strand
TACCTGACACGTCCTTACACGTAAGAATAGCATAGCGAAGAATTTAACCCAAGTCCGCAAAAGGAAACAAAATGAGGGTACCCTTTAGGTCATATGGAGGCTGCTGGGCCCCGGAAGGCCCGCAGTGAACCCCCCCCCCCCCCCATATTGGGAGGCTGGATCCGCCAGTGTCTGATGTTATACCATGGCGTGGCGTAATACACTCAGCTGCTTGTCGGCCGCAAGCTATTGCAAAGCGTTGGCCGTTCATTCATATTTCCGTATAACTTGCTCGTTCAATGAGCTTTTAATATTTACATTTCTATTATGGGTTAAAGTGCAGTGTGCACTGTAACGTAACCGTCGTTGCCAAAGTCTGTGTTTGGTTTGGTTTTTGTTTGGTTTGGTTGCCAGGAGACGCGGAGAACTGCACCAGGGACACGGGTGAACCACGTGATTCACCTTGTGGTGTTATGTTGCCATTGGACAGGTCACATCGACCACACACCAATAGACGGCGGGACGCTCGGTGAGGACATGCGTCATGTTTGAAGAAAGCAAACATTTCTGCGCAGTATTGCGCTAGACATGTCAGACAAAGTCGAAGGCGAGTAAACATCGAACGTACGGAACATACTGAGAGACCAATTGGCTGCACGCAAACATTCGTTGGAGCAGAAAGCGACGTTTGCCAAATGGGAATGAGTGAATTAAGGAAAAATAGGCGATACGAAAACATCGAGCAAACCCGCTGTCAATGTTCCTGGCGAGGCGAGGTCATCATAGTACGCCATGATCACAGTATTTGACACGCGTCATCATACTGCAACGCCAACACATGCTCTGTGTTTGCGTCGCATTCTTTGCTTTGATAAAGCTTTGACTGGCGTGACCGAAGGCGTCAGGGACACTGCCAGTACGGTGGTACGCCAACAACTGTCCTCACACCTGCCTGTCCCTTAGTACTGATCGCATGCGACCCGCGACCCGTCCTGGACACCCTTGGCAATACAGTGCCCCCTGTGCCGGACACTCCTGGCCACCCAGAACCTCGCTGTGCAGGGCGCCCCTGACCACTCGGTACCCACTGCCCCGTCGCGCGATGCTATGCGTCTCAGCGATGCGCCCCCGTTGGTGGCCGCCGTCGTGGTTCAGCCCGGCGCGCTGTCTTCTGGTGACCATCGGCGTGGTGTTGGTGGTTCACCACTGCAACATCCTCCTGCAGATATACCTCGACGAACCTACGTCGATGTCGCTCTCCTACACCGAAAGCAATAACGTGCAGGTACCGAGTGTCACAATCTGCAGGCCCTCACCGGAGGCGCTTTCTCTCTGCTCGTCTGCAAAGAAGGAAGAGGCTACGTCTGGGGAGAACATCTCCGTGGCAAGAACGGCGTGGAACTCCAGCCCGAAGCTGAAGAAGCTGCTGCTCTCCTGCACGCCAGGCTGTGACGTCGACGGCGACGTCAGCTTCCCCGGCGGGGAGGTGCCGGTGACAACGGGCTCGTGGCGCACCTGGATGCACGATCACTACCTGTGTCACATGTTCACGCCCAACATCACCTGGCGGAGTGTGTCGCTGCTCACCCACGGGATGTCGGGGATGGGCCTGATAATCGAGCTGAGCCAGGCACAGGGTTCGATTGTAACCATCCATCCTCGTCGGCGACCTGTCTTTCGAGGCATCGGCGCCGAGCCTGACAGCCGGTTCGCCATCAAGCCCTCCTTCGACAGCAGGTTTTTTGTCAAGTCCTACGTGCGCGACCGAGTGAGCGTGAGCCGCGCGCCCTGCCACGCCCTTCCTGGTTACTCCAGGGAGGAGTGTCTGCAGCAATGTCACGAGCGCCTCTGGACCGAGCGATACAACTGTTCTTCGCCTCAGATGCTGGAGAAATTCCCACAGCTCGCCGAGTGCTCGCCGCGTCACCTGAACGTCTCTTTCGACACGATCGAGCTGAGAAACGGCTGCGGGTGTCCGAAAAACTGTCTCTTCCGCATGGTAGACGTGAACCTGAACCGACGGAAGAGGCCAGACGGAGCGACGAACGTCACCGGCCTTTTCCTGGTCAAAGCGCGGATCCCAGAGGAGGTGGCGACGTACCGCAAGTCGTACCTGTTTGCAAATCTGATGAGCGAAGTTGGAGGGTTCATCAGCTTGATACTGGGGTTCACGGTGTTGTCGCTGGCCGAACTGGCTAGCACTCAGCTGAAGCGTTGTGGTGGAAGGGACGATGAGAAGAAGACGGCCCCGAGTCAGCCGGCAATCACCATTCGGGTTGTAAGATGAAGATGAAGGCGCCGCCCCCCACTGCTGTCGGAGGCCAGTCCAGTCCCCCCCCCCCCCCCCCCACTGCTGTCGGAGGTCAGTCCACTGCTGTCGGAGGTCAGGCTAGATGTTAGATGAAGCTTTGAAGAAGCCTTGATAAAGTTTTGATGGAGCTTTGATGAGGCCTTGGTGAAGTTTTGATGCGATTCTGAAGAAGGACGAAACGTGGCCCCTGAACGAAATCGACTTGGTGAAGAATGATGATTGATCAAGCTTATTAGTCTTACAATTGTATTAGTCTACTTATTTACATATTATTCTTACTTCGCAAATTATTGCGCTAAGTTATGTAATATTTATGGGCAATGGTGCCCTTTCTTTCGTGTTTTAGCCAAATGTGTTTGTTGCCGTTCACAAACAGGAATTGATTTGATGAAAAGTGTAGCTAGGTTAACATGCGACGTGTTACAAGTGTAGCTAGGTTAACATGCGACGTGTTACAAGTGTAGCTAGGTTAACATGCGACGTGTTACAAGTGTAGCTAGGTTAACATGCGACGTGTTACAAGTGTAGCTAGGTTAACATGCGACGTGTTACAAGTGTCCCAGATCTTATAAAGGTAAACAAGCTAGTTATTAACTTACTGCTAATTTGTCCTCTTAGTCAGGAGAATGCATGTGCCGAACCTAAATAAAATAAATTATAGTATTAGTGAAGAGAGAAGCATCTAGTCATTGTGCTGA
This sequence comes from Chirona hameri, assembly GCA_036785665.1. Taxonomy (NCBI): domain Eukaryota; kingdom Metazoa; phylum Arthropoda; class Thecostraca; order Balanomorpha; family Balanidae; genus Chirona; species Chirona hameri. Next base: position 20,622 of record JAXIVJ010018315.1, on the reverse strand, counting down.
CATGTGTTGTCATTTGCGCACTTTGTCCCGAATAAACTCATTTTAGTTTGAATCGTTTTGTGTCACCATGTCATTATCACCTCATTCAAGTCACGCTAAGAAGGACTGTTCAGTCCTCACCATCCTGGCCACGAAAGTGGCTTGCTACAAATTATAAACGTCATATTGATCTGGCCAACATACACTAACACTCAAACAATACTTGGCCGAACATCTGCAACCGATCACAAGTTTGGGCTTACAGCGCCTGTTTGGAGTGCTCCTCGCAGCACTCCAACTCTGTAACAGATGCACTCAGCTCATCCGCACTCTGTAACAGATGCACTCGGCTCATCCGCACTCTGCAACAGATGCACTCAGCTCATCCGCACTCGGTAACAGATGCACTCAGCTCATCCGCACTCTGTAAAAGATGCCTTCAGCTCAGCCGCACTCTGTAACAGATGAGCTGTGTCACCAATAGAGCCCTTCATGGAATGGGAATCCCCATGGAACCCATGGAACGGGATGGAAATGTGTGGGAATGGGCCATTTTTTGGAAATGTAACGGGTTGGAACGGGTTTGGGACAGACCATATAATTTTTTAGCACCACAAAAAGTGAAATATGCTGAAACGGGTGGGAATGGGAGCCCCATCAATTATGAATTCAGATTGGAATTGTTTTGGGTCTGGCTGAATGGGCTGGCACGGGATGGGGGCTGAAAATGTGTCCCATTAAGGGCTCTAGTCACCAACGCAAAAATGCAAATGCTGTCATCGCTTTGGCCTTCCATTTGCAATAAATGCTCTCATCGTTTTGACCTTCCATTTGCAACAAATGCTATGCTGTCATCGTTTTGGCGCCTTCCATTTGCAACACATGCTCTCATCGTTTTGGCCTTCCATTTGCAACAAATGCTCTCATCGTTTTGGCCTTCCATAATCCATTTGCAATGGCTGAAGGCCTGTTGAATAGGATCTTTGGTGTTTTCAATTGATTTAGTCAATCGGAAAACTTGTATTGGGGAGAAACTTGTGTGGCTTATTCTCTCGAGTCTGGGATAGGCCCTCGCACAATCGAGGTGAATGCGAATGCTTGCCCTGGGTTAGATGTTCTATCCGGGAAACTGTGTGATTGTGCCTGCTTATTCAAAACCACTCTAGCAGGGATCCAGTCTATCCTATCCTAGAGAGATCCAATCTGAGCATTATAGAGATATAAAATATGAGCATTATAGAGAGATTCAATATAAAAGATGCAAGATCATTTATGTATAAATATCCAGTCTGGGCATATCGACGTCATAGCTTGTCATAGAGACGTCTAGTCTAATATCACAACAATATCCGGTCTGTTTTCCCACGGTGAACGGCACCTTTGGTGAACGGCAGACCGTTGGGACACTAATTGTCGGCGATAACTTTTGAAAGCACGAATTAGCCTGAACAATTTTTTGTATCGCAATAGACGTTTCAGATTCAGTCCCTGGGTTTGCGAAAGTCAAATGCAATTTTAGGGCACTTACCATTAACTCGTAATGTTAAAACTCGCTCAGGGAATTTAATCTGTGGGTAGAGGCTATCATGAGAGGGTGGATCAATGCTCTGACATCAGAGCTTAGCTCCGCCCTGGCTGACCTTGAACCCGTGCTGTCTGACCCGTGACCGGTCAGTTGCGAGTAGTGGGCGGAGTCAGGGGCGGGACTACAAAGCGAATTGGCGTTAGCCACTATCCGAGCTTGAATTTTCTTTAACTTTAGGCGTGGATGAGAAGTACCTAGTGCCTTACATTTTCGTTTGACATTAACCCTCGCCAGTGCAGCGTTCCGATACCTACGTGACCTGCAGGGCGGGGGTGGGGGCGTTTCGCTCCTAATTGAGCTAGAGCTTCGATTCAAAGACGAGTGTGTTGCTTGTGATGAGAGGACGCCGTTGGCAGTACCCGATTTTAAGGTCCTGGGTCATTAGGTGACCCCTGAGGTCATGTCAATGACCCGGATGTCATCCAAATCGTGCATGTGCATATTTAATTATAATCGAGCTAGAATCGTGAATGAGCATATAATAATGCAAAATGGGTGCCAAATTTGAAATCAGCGTCACAAAATGTCCTATAAACTACCAGAGTCCAAAAAGGTTATCACAGGTCATCGGAGGTCAGTGACCTCGGTTGACCTGTAGGGTGAAAGTCCATGACTCCAGTAGAACATATAATTATGTAAAATGGATGCCAAATTTGAAATCAGCGTCACAAAATGTCCTAGAAACTGCCAGAGGCAAAACAAAGTAATATCTGGTCATCGGATGTCAGTGACCTCCGTTGGCCTCTGAAAAGGTCAACCGAGGCCAGGTAACGATCTCAGTGGAAACCATAAATGTCACCTGTTAACACGCGCCCTGGAGGGCCTCTGATAATTACACGCCCTGGAGGGGGGGGGGGCGGATTTCGACCCCCCCCCTATGATCTAGAAAACCACGCAACGTAGCGACAAGCGGGAAACAACGTTAGATAGCTCGAGATAAGCTCTTTCGAAAGTATTTCGTTATTTTTTTCAGGTCAAATTTGAGGTCACCAGAGGTCATCAAGGGTCAGATTTTCAAGTTTTCAAGACTTCGGTTCGAACACTCCCAAATATCTCGGGAACTATGATAGTTAGCAGCAAACGCAAAAAAGCAATCGAAAGTCATTGAAAAATGCAATCGACATAGGTGTCCTCAGATTTGAGCTCAGGTCAATAGTTTAGGCTCCAGAGGTCATCGAATGTAAAAAAGGTGATTTTGTTTTCAAAACTCTTTTCCCCAAATAACCTTTTACCTATTAAAGATAAAGCAATAATGTTTACGCCATCGCGTGTGTCTTGTCAATGCGTTTCGAATCATATTCATGGTGATCGGGTTAGGTCAATTGAGAAAATTTAACCTCAGGTCAAGGTCAAGTGGTGACCCAAGTTGGTCATGTTGCATATTGGGAGACGTGTCGCGACGAGACAAACATATTGGTACCGTTTTCTCTTCTCTATCTTCATTATGTCGATAGTTATTGATAAAACCGTGTTGGCGGTCACAAAATTGACCTGACCTTAGGTCACCGATATTAGAAATCCGAGATAAAAAAATTGTTGGTATCTATGACCTTATGAATTCCTACAAGATTGAAACCGATCGGCGTAAAACTGTGGCTGTGGTACTACTGCAAACGTTTTGGAGTTGAGGTCATCACGTGACCTGGTCTGGTGACCTGACCTGAGATGACCTGAGGCCAAGAATTTTACATAATGCGGGAAGTTCATTTCTAAACAGGTATACAAAAAACGGCGGCGCTGTGCTTCGCCGTTTTTTCGCTATCCTCGAAAAACCGGAGGGGTGGGCGGATTTCGCCCCCCCCCCCGCCCCTCCAGGGCGCGTGTTAACACCTGTGCATATGGTCCTGAACAATCAATACTCGGAAACTGCACAAGTTACAAGCATCGACACTACGGGACGCCAGTTACGCCTGATTAGACCTTGAGAAACAGGTCATAGGTCACGGGTCATGGGGAGTATAAATGTGACATTTTCAGAGTATCCATGTAAAATTGTTCAAAAGTAGGGTACTGAAATTTGCATCGCAATCGGTAAATATATACACGAGTTATTCCCGAAAAACCAAGGGGGGGGGGGCATCAACCCCCATCCCCTACACTGGCGAGGGTTAACCAATCCGGATAATACAATTGTCGCCGGGTCTGAAGCAGTGTTCGTCACGGGCCTACCAACCCCCAGTCCAGGCCGGCCACACGACACACACTGCAGTGTGTGTGAACCCCGCGTGTCTGAGGCGGCACTGCAGTGTGTGAACCCCGCGTGTCTGAGGCGGCACTGAAGTGTGTGAACCCCGCGTGTCTGCGGCGGCACTGCAGTGTGTTTCGTGTGAACCCCGCGTGTCTGCGGTGGCACTGCAGTGTGTGAACCCCGCGTGTCTGCGGCGGCACTGCAGTGTGTGTCGTGTGAACCCCGCGTGTCTGAGGCGGCACTGCAGTGTGTGTCGTGTGAACCCCGCGTGTCTGAGGCGGCACTGCAGTGTGTGTCGTGTGAACTCTGCGTGTCTGAGGCGGCACTGCAGTGTGTGTCGTGTGAACCCGCGTGTCTGAGGCGGCACTGCAGTGTGTGTCGTGTGAACTCCGCGTGTCTGCGGCGGCACTGCAGTGTGTGAACCCCGCGTGTCTGAGGCGGCACTGCAGTGTGTGTCGTGTGAACCCCGCGTGTCTGAGGCGGCACTGCAGTGTGTGTCGTGTGAACTCCGCGTGTCTGCGGCGGCACTGCAGTGTGTGAACCCCGCGTGTCTGAGGCGACACTGCAGTGTGTGTCGTGTGAACCCCGCGTGTCTGAGGCGGCACTGCATTGTGTGAACCCCGCGTGTCTGAGGCGGCACTGCAGTGTGTGTCGTGTGAACCCCGCGTGTCTGAGGCGGCACTGCAGTGTGTGTCGTGTGAACCCGCGTGTCTGAGGCGGCACCGCAGTGTGTGAACCCCGCGTGTCTGAGGCGGCACTGCAGTGTGTGTCGTGTGAACCCCGCGTGTCTGAGGCGGCACTGCAGTGTGTGTCGTGTGAACCCGCGTGTCTGAGGCGGCACCGCAGTGTGTGAACCCCGCGTGTCTGAGGCGGCACTGCGGTGTGTGTCGTGTGAACCCCGCGTGTCTGCGGCGGCACTGCAGTGTGTGTCGTGTGAACCCCGCGTGTCTGAGGCGGCACCGCAGTGTGTGAACCCCGCGTGTCTGAGGCGGCACTGCAGTGTGTGTCGTGTGAACCCCGCGTGTCTGCGGCGGCACTGCAGTGTGTGTCGTGTGAACCCCGCGTGTCTGAGGCGGCACTGCAGTGTGTGTCGTGTGAACCCCGCGTGTCTGAGGCGGCACTGCAGTGTGTGTCGTGTGAACCCCGCGTGTCTGCGGCGGCACTGCAGTGTGTGTCGTGTGAACCCCGCGTGTCTGAGGCGGCACTGCAGTGTGTGAACCCCGCGTTTCTGAGGCGGCACTGCAGTGTGTGTCTTGTGAACCCCGTGTGTCTGAGGCGGCACTGCAGTGTGTGAACCCCGCGTGTCTGAGGCGGCACTGCAGTGTGTGTCGTGTGAACCCCGCGTGTCTGCGGCGGCACTGCAGTGTGTGTCGTGTGAACCCCGCGTGTCTGCGGCGGCACTGCAGTGTGTGTGAACCCCGCCTGTCTGAGGCGGCACTGCAGTGTGTGTCGTGTGAACCCCGCGTGTCTGAGGCGGCACTGCAGTGTGTGTTGTGTGAACCCCGCGTGTCTGAGGCGGCACTGCAGTGTGTGAACCCCGCGTGTCTGCGGCGGCACTGCAGTGTGTGTGAACCCCGCGTGTCTGAGGCGGCACTGCAGTGTGTGTCGTGTGAACCCCGCGTGTCTGCGGCGGCACTGCAGTGTGTGTGAACCCCGCGTGTCTGAGGCGGCACTGCAGTGTGTGTCGTGTGAACCCCGCGTGTCTGAGGCGGCACTGCAGTGTGTGTCGTGTGAACCCGCGTGTCTGAGGCGGCACCGCAGTGTGTGAACCCCGCGTGTCTGAGGCGGCACTGCAGTGTGTGTCGTGTGAACCCCGCGTGTCTGCGGCGGCACTGCAGTGTGTGTCGTGTGAACCCCGCGTGTCTGAGGCGGCACTGCAGTGTGTGAACCCCGCGTGTCTGAGGCGGCACTGCAGTGTGTGTCTTGTGAACCCCGTGTGTCTGAGGCGGCACTGCAGTGTGTGAACCCCGCGTGTCTGAGGCGGCACTGCAGTGTGTGTCGTGTGAACCCCGCGTGTCTGCGGCGGCACTGCAGTGTGTGTCGTGTGAACCCCGCGTGTCTGCGGCGGCACTGCAGTGTGTGTGAACCCCGCGTGTCTGAGGCGGCACTGCAGTGTGTGTCGTGTGAACCCCGCGTGTCTGAGGCGGCACTGCAGTGTGTGTCGTGTGAACCCCGCGTGTCTGCGGCGGCACTGCAGTGTGTGTCGTGTGAACCCCGCGTGTCTGAGGCGGCACTGCAGTGTGTGAACCCCGCGTGTCTGCGGCGGCACTGCAGTGTGTGTCGTGTGAACCCCGCGTGTCTGAGGCGGCACTGCAGTGTGTGTCGTGTGAACCCCGCGTGTCTGAGGCGGCACTGCAGTGTGTGTCGTGTGAACCCCGCGTGTCTGAGGCGGCACTGCAGTGTGTGTCGTGTGAACCCCGCGTGTCTGAGGTGGCACTGCAGTGTTTCGTGGGAACCCCGCGTGTCTGAGGCGGCACTGCAGTGTGTGTCGTGTGAACCCCGCGTGTCTGAGGCGGCACTGCAGTGTGTGAACCCCGCGTGTCTGAGGCGGCACTGCAGTGTGTGAACCCCGCGTGTCTGCGGCGGCACTGCAGTGTGTGTCGTGTGAACCCCGCGTGTCTGAGGCGGCACTGCAGTGTGTGTCGTGTGAACCCCGCGTGTCTGAGGCGGCACTGCAGTGTGTGTCGTGTGAACCCCGCGTGTCTGAGGCGGCACTGCAGTGTGTGTCGTGTGAACCCCGCGTGTCTGAGGCGGCACTGCAGTGTGTGTCGTGTGAACCCCGCGTGTCTGAGGCGGCACTGCAGTGTGTGTCGTGTGAACCCCGCGTGTCTGAGGTGGCACTGCAGTGTTTCGTGGGAACCCCGCGTGGCTGCGGCGGCACTGCAGTGTGTGTCGTGTGAACCCCGCGTGTCTGCGGTGGCACTGCAGTGTGTGTCGTGTGAACCCCGCGTGTCTGAGGCGGCACTGCAGTGTGTGTCGTGTGAACCCCGCGTGTCTGAGGCGGCACTGCAGTGTGTGTCTTGTGAACCCCGTGTGTCTGAGGCGGCACTACAGTGTGTGTCGTGTGAACCCCGCGTGTCTGCGGCGGCACTGCAGTGTGTGTCGTGTGAACCCCGCGTGTCTGAGGCGGCACTGCAGTGTGTGTCGTGTGAACCCCGCGTGTCTGCGGTGGCACTGCAGTGTGTGTCGTGTGAACCCCGTGTGTCTGAGGCGGCACTACAGTGTGTGAACCCCGCGTGTCTGCGGTGGCACTGCAGTGTGTGTCGTGTGAACCCCGCGTGTCTGCGGTGGCACTGCAGTGTGTGTCTTGTGAACCCCGTGTGTCTGAGGCGGCACTACAGTGTGTGAACCCCGCGTGTCTGAGGCGGCACTGCAGTGTGTGTCGTGTGAACCCCGCGTGTCTGCGGTGGCACTGCAGTGTGTGTCGTGTGAACCCCGCGTGTATGAGGCGGCACTACAGTGTGTGAACCCCGCGTGTCTGAGGCGGCACTGCAGTGTGTGTCGTGTGAACCCCGCGTGTCTGAGGCGGCACTGCAGTGTGTGTCTTGTGAACCCCGTGTGTCTGAGGCGGCACTACAGTGTGTGAACCCCGCGTGTCTGCGGCGGCACTGCAGTGTGTGAACCCCGCGTGTCTGAGGCGGCACTGCATTGCGTGAACCCCACGTGTCTGAGGCGGCACTGCAGTGTGTGTCGTGTGAACCCCGCGTGTCTGAGGCGGCACTGCAGTGTGTGTCTTGTGAACCCCGTGTGTCTGAGGCGGCACTACAGTGTGTGAACCCCGCGTGTCTGAGGCGGCACTGCAGTGTGTGTCGTGTGAACCCCGCGTGTCTGAGGCGGCACTGCAGTGTGTGTCGTGTGAACCCCGCGTGTCTGCGGCGGCACTGCAGTGTGTGAACCCCGCGTGTCTGAGGCGGCACTGCAGTGTGTGTCGTGTGAACCCCGCGTGTCTGAGGCGGCACTGCAGTGTGTGAACCCCGCGTGTCTGAGGCGGCACTGCAGTGTGTGTCGTGTGAACCCCGCGTGTCTGCGGCGGCACTGCAGTGTGTGAACCCCGCGTGTCTGCGGCGGCACTGCAGTGTTTGTCGTGTGAACCCCGCGTGTCTGAGGCGGCATTGCAGTGTGTGTCGTGTGAACCCCGCGTGTCTGCGGCGGCACTGCAGTGTGTGTCGTGTGAACCCCGCGTGTCTGCGGCGGCACTGCAGTGTGTGTCGTGTGAACCCCGCGTGTCTGCGGCGGCACTGCAGTGTGTGAACCCCGCGTGTCTGCGGCGGCACTGCAGTGTGTGTCGTGTGAACCCCGCGTGTCTGCGGCGGCACTGCAGTGTGTGAACCCCGCGTGTATGCGGCGGCACTGCAGTGTGTGTCGTGTGAACCCCGCGTGTCTGCGGCGGCACTGCAGTGTGTGAACCCTGCGTTTCTGAGGCGGCACTGCAGTGTGTGTCGTGTGAACCCCGCGTGTCTGCGGTGGCACTGCAGTGTGTGAACCCCGCGTGTCTGCGGCGGCACTGCAGTGTGTGTGAACCCCGCGTGTCTGAGGCGGCACTACAGTGTGTGAACCCCGCGTGTCTGCGGTGGCACTGCAGTGTGTGTCGTGTGAACCCCGCGTGTCTGAGGCGGCACTGCAGTGTGTGTCGTGTGAACCCCGCGTGTCTGCGGCGGCACTGCAGTGTGTGTCGTGTGAACCCCGTGTGTCTGAGGCGGCACTGCAGTGTGTGTCGTGTGAACCCCGTGTGTCTGAGGCGGCACTGCAGTGTGTGTCGTGTGAACCCCGCGTGTCTGCGGCGGCACTGCAGTGTGTGTCGCGTGAACCCCGCGTGTCTGAGGCGGCACTGCAGTGTGTGAACCCCGCGTGTCTGCGGCGGCACTGCAGTGTGTGTGAACCCCGCGTGTCTGAGGCGGCACTGCATTGTGTGAACCCCGCGTGTCTAAGGCGGCACTGCAGTGTGTGTCGTGTGAACCCCGCGTATCTGCGGCGGCACTGCAGTGTGTGTCGTGTGAACCCCGCGTGTCTGCGGCGGCAGTGCAGTGTGTGTCGTGTGAACCCCGCGTGTCTGAGGCGGCACTGCAGTGTGTGTCGTGTGAACCCCGCGTGTCTGCGGCGGCACTGCAGTGTGTGTCGTGTGAACCCCGCGTGTCTGCGGCGGCACTGCAGTGTTTCGTGGGAACCCCGCGTGTCTGCGGCGGCACTGCAGTGTGTGAACCCCGCGTGTCTGAGGCGGCACTGAAGTGTGTGAACCCCGCGTGTCTGAGGCGGCACTGAAGTGTGTGAACACCGCGTGTCTGAGGCGGCACTGAAGTGTGTGAACCCCGCGTGTCTGCGGCGGCACTGCAGTGTGTGTCTTGTGAACCCCGCGTTTCTGCGGCGGCACTGCAGTGTGTGTCGTATGAACCCCGCGTGTCTGAGGCGGCACTGCAGTGTGTGTCGTGTGAACCCCGCGTGTCTGAGGCGGCACTGCAGTGTGTGTCGTGTGAACTCCGCGTGTCTGCGGCGGCACTGCAGTGTGTGTCGTGTGAACCCCGCGTGTCTGAGGCGGCACTGCAGTGTGTGAGCCCCGCGTGTCTGCGGTGGCACTGCAGTGTGTGTCGTGTGAACCCCGCGTGTCTGAAGCGGCACTGCAGTGTGTGAACCCCGCGTGTCTGAGGCGGCACTGCAGTGTGTGTCGTGTGAACCCCGCGTGTCTGCGGCGGCACTGCAGTGTGTGTCGTGTGAACCCCGCGTGTCTGCGGCGGCACTACAGTGTGTGTCGTGTGAACCCCGCGTGTCTGAGGCGGCACTGCAGTGTGTGTCGTGTGAACCCCGCGTGTCTGCGGCGGCACTACAGTGTGTGAACCCCGCGTGTCTGAGGCGGCACTGCAGTGTGTGTCGTGTGAACCCCGCGTGTCTGCGGCGGCACTGCAGTGTGTGTCGTGTGAACCCCGCGTGTCTGAGTCGGCACTGCAGTGTGTGTCGTGTGAACCCCGCGTGTCTGAGGCGGCACTGCAGTGTGTGTCTTGTGAACCCCGTGTGTCTGAGGCGGCACTACAGTGTGTGAACCCCGCGTGTCTGCGGCGGCACTGCAGTGTGTGTCGTGTGAACCCCGCGTGTCTGCGGCGGCACTGCAGTGTGTGTCGTGTGAACCCCGCGTGTCTGAGGCGGCACTGCAGTGTGTGTCGTGTGAACCCCGCGTGTCTGCGGCGGCACTGCAGTGTGTGTCGTGTGAACCCCGCGTGTCTGAGGCGGCACTGCAGTGAGTGTCGTGTGAACTCCGCGTGTCTGAGGCGGCACTGCAGTGTGTGTCGTGTGAACCCCGCGTGTCTGAGGCGGCACTGCAGTGTGTGTCGTGTGAACCCCGCGTGTCTGAGGCGGCACTGCAGTGTGTGTCGTGTGAACCCCGCGTGTCTGCGGCGGCACTGCAGTGTGTGTCGTGTGAACCCCGCGTGTCTGAGGCGGCACTGCAGTGTGTGTCGTGTGAACCCCGCGTGTCTGCGGCGGCACTGCAGTGTGTGAACCCCGCGTGTCTGCGGTGGCACTGCAGTGTGTGTCGTGTGAACCCCGCGTGTCTGCGGCGGCACTGCAGTGTGCGTCGTGTGAACCCCGCGTGTCTGCGGCGGCACTGCAGTGTGTGTCGTGTGAACCCCGCGTGTCTGCGGCGGCACTGCAGTGTGTGTCGTGTGAACCCCGCGTGTCTGAGGCGGCACTACAGTGTGTGTCGTGTGAACCCCGCGTGTCTGAGGCGGCACTGCAGTGTGTGTCGTGTGAACTCCGCGTGTCTGAGGCGGCACTGCAGTGTGTGTCGTGTGAACCCCGCGTGTCTGCGGCGGCACTGCAGTGTGTGAACCCCGCGTGTCTGAGGCGGCACTGCATTGTGTGAACCCCGCGTGTCTGCGGCGGCACTGCAGTGTGTGTCGCGTGAACCCCGCGTGTCTGAGGCGGCACTGCAGTGTGTGTCGTGTGAACCCCGCGTGTCTGAGGCGGCACTGCAGTGTGTGTCGTGTGAACCCCGCGTGTCTGCGGCGGCACTGCAGTGTGTGTCGTGTGAACCCCGCGTATCTGCGGCGGCACTGCAGTGTGTGTCTTGTGAACCCCGCGTGTCTGAGGCGGCACTGCAGTGTGTGTCGTGTGAACCCCGCGTGTCTGAGGCGGCACTGCAGTGTGTGTCTTGTGAACCCCGCGTGTCTGAGGCGGCACTGCAGTGTGTGTCGTGTGAACCCCGCGTGTCTGAGGTGGCACTGCAGTGTGTGAACCCCGCGTGTCTGCGGCGGCACTGCAGTGTGTGTCGTGTGAACCCCGCGTGTCTGAGGCGGCACTGCAGTGTGTGTCGTGTGAACCCCGCGTGTCTGCGGCGGCACTGCAGTGTGTGAACCCCGCGTGTCTGAGGCGGCACTGCATTGTGTGAACCCCGCGTGTCTGCGGCGGCACTGCAGTGTGTGTCGCGTGAACCCCGCGTGTCTGAGGCGGCACTGCAGTGTGTGAACCCCGCGTGTCTGAGGCGGCACTGCAGTGTGTGTCGTGTGAACCCCGCGTGTCTGCGGCGGCACTGCAGTGTGTGAACCCCGCGTGTCTGCGGCGGCACTGCAGTGTGTGTCGTGTGAACCCCGCGTGTCTGAGGCGGCACTGCAGTGTGTGTCGTGTGAACCCCGCGTGTCTGCGGCGGCACTGCAGTGTGTGTCGTGTGAACCCCGCGTGTCTGAGGCGGCACTGCAGTGTGTGAACCCCGCGTGTCTGCGGCGGCACTGCAGTGTGTGTCGTGTGAACCCCGCGTGTCTGAGGCGGCACTGCAGTGTGTGTCGTGTGAACCCCGCGTGTCTGAGGCGGCACTGCAGTGTGTGTCGTGTGAACCCCGCGTGTCTGAGGCGGCACTGCAGTGTGTGTCGCGTGAACCCCGCGTGTCTGAGGCGGCACTGCAGTGTGTGAACCCCGCGTGTCTGCGGCGGCACTGCAGTGTGTGTCGTGTGAACCCCGCGTTTCTGAGGCGGCACTGCAGTGTGTGTCGTGTGAACCCCGCGTGTCTGAGGCGGCACTGCAGTGTGTGTCGCGTGAACCCCGCGTGTCTGAGGTGGAACTACAGTGTGTGAACCCCGCGTGTCTGCGGCGGCACTGCAGTGTGTGTCTTGTGAACCCCGCGTGTCTGAGGCGGCACTGCAGTGTGTGTCGTGTGAACCCCGCGTGTCTGCGGCGGCACTGCAGTGTGTGTCGTGTGAACCCCGCGTTTCTGAGGCGGCACTGCAGTGTGTGTCGTGTGAACCCCGCGTGTCTTAGGCGGCACTGCAGTGTGTGAACCCCGCGTGTCTGCGGCGGCACTGCAGTGTGTGTCGTGTGAACCCCGCGTGTCTGCGGCGGCACTGCAGTGTGTGTCGTGTGAACCCCGCGTTTCTGAGGCGGCACTGCAGTGTGTGTCGTGTGAACCCCGCGTGTCTGAGGCGGCACTGCAGTGTGTGTCGTGTGAACCCCGCGTGTCTGAGGCGGCACTGCAGTGTGTGTCGTGTGAACCCCGCGTGTCTGAGGCGGCACTGCAGTGTGTGTCGTGTGAACCCCGCGTGTCTGCGGCGGCATTGCAGTGTGTGTCGTGTGAACCCCGCGTGTCTGAGGTGGCACTGCAGTGTGTGTCGTGTGAACCCCGCGTGTCTGCGGCGGCACTGCAGTGTGTGTCGTGTGAACCCCGCGTGTCTGAGGCGGCACTGCAGTGTGTGTCGTGTGAACCCCGCATGTCTGAGGCGGCACTGCAGTGTGTGTCGTGTGAACCCCGCGTGTCTGCGGCGGCACTGCAGTGTGTGAACCCCGCGTGTCTGAGGCGGCACTGCAGTGTGTGTCGTGTGAACCCCGCGTGTCTGAGGCGGCACTGCAGTGTGTGTCGTGTGAACCCCGCGTGTCTGCGGCGGCACTGCAGTGTGTGTCTTGTGAACCCCGCGTGTCTGAGGTGGCACTGCAGTGTGTGTCGTGTGAACCCCGCGTGTCTGCGGCGGCACTGCAGTGTGTGTCGTGTGAACCCCGTGTGTCTGAGGCGGCACTGCAGTGTGTGTGAACCCCGCGTGTCTGCGGCGGCACTGCAGTGTGTGTCGTGTGAACCCCGTGTGTCTGCGGCGGCACTGCAGTGTGTGTCGTGTGAACCCCGCGTGTCTGAGGCGGCACTGCAGTGTGTGAACCCCGCGTGTCTGAGGCGGCACTGCATTGTGTGAACCCCACGTGTCTGAGGCGGCACTGCATTGTGTGAACCCCGCGTGTCTGAGGCGGCACTGCAGTGTGTGTCGTGTGAACCTCGCGTGTCTGCGGCGGCACTACAGTGTGTGAACCCCGCGTGTCTGCGGCGGCACTGCAGTGTGCGTCGTGTGAACCCCGTGTGTCTGAGGCGGCACTGCAGTGTGTGTCGTGTGAACCCCGCGTGTCTGAGGCGGCACTGCAGTGTGTCGTGTGAACCCCGCGTGTCTGAGGCGGCACTGCAGTGTGTGTCGTGTGAACCCCGCGTGTCTGCGGCGGCACTGCAGTGTGTGTCGTGTGAACCCCGCGTGTCTGCGGCGGCACTGCAGTGTGTGTCTTGTGAACCCCGCGTGTCTGCGGCGGCACTGCAGTGTGCGTCGTGTGAACCCCGCGTGTCTGAGGCGGCACTACAGTGTGTGAACCCCGCGTGTCTGCGGCGGCACTGCAGTGTGTTTCGTGTGAACCCCGCGTGTCTGCGGCGGCACTGCAGTGTGTGTCGTGTGAACCCCGCGTGTCTGAGGCGGCACTGCAGTGTGTGTCGTGTGAACCCCGCGTGTCTGCGGCGGCACTGCAGTGTGTGAACCCCGCGTGTCTGCGGCGGCACTGCACGCTGACTGACCTTTACGATCCTCAGTGGCAGTGGGTGGCGCTTTCCAACTCTATCGCGCCACTATTGTAGCCGTCATGTGGTGCAATGACAGCGTGTGGTGGATCCACGCTCAGACACCTCACTCATGAAGGAAATACGCATTTACTTATGGTGTTCATCTCTTTGTTTGTGGCGGATAACGAAATGGACTGATGCAAATTGTTCTGATCCAATCTAAATCTATCCAGTCTCGATACAGTTTCAATCCGAATTGTGCATTTTGATCCAGGCTGGTGCAATCTAATCCGACCGGTATCGGATCACATACAATTGTTAAAAATAAAGATTGGGGATTTTTACGAATTTTGCGGGCTAGGAAGGTACCACATGTCAAAGTGTATCATCACATGTAACAAATTGTCGCGAAAATAAGAAGAAAGTAGTTATGATTTTAAGGAAATGGCACTCGAGAGCTTGCAAAGTTACTTCGAGTGGAAAGCTGGAAAATTTGATGTCGTGGCTCGTGCTATATTTATCATCATTCATCATTTATTTCGAATGGTCTCCATGTGATGGCTCTTATGACCAAGAGTCAATACAAGATATATAGTAAAACACAGGGTAAAATGGAACACTGGATAAAATACATAGACAAGCCGTTCAGAAACAAGTCGCGAACATATGACACAATCATTCTAGTCACCTGGCATGGTCTCGCGCCCTCAGCCATGCCTCCGCCTTCCTTCTACTTCCAGCTGAGCTTTTGGCTTCCTTTACATCCGTAGGAGCCATGTTCCACAGTAAGAGCGCCCTGTATCCAAAATACCGTCTGGCCATTTCTGTGTGCACGCGCGGAAGCTGGAGCTGTCCAGCGGCTGCGGCCCGAGTGTCCCTGACAGACACGTCACTGCGGTAACTTATCGAGTTTCGTAGACACTGAGGTGCATACTGGTGACTAAACAGCCGATGGAGCATTGCGATATCTCGCTCGCACACGCGCATGTCAATCGATGCCCACTGCAGCTCCTCAAGAAGTGGAGTGACATGCTCTGATCTACGAGCGGAGAACACGACGCGAGCGCAGTGATTCAGCACCTTCTGCACGCGTTTTTTTCTGCGTCACACCACACCCGCCCCACACCGTGATACAATACATGATATGAGGGATGACTAGCGATTCTATCAAAAATTTCTTAACATCATATGAAAGACTATGCGAGAGTTTTGAAAGACCGCGCAACGTAGCGTAGCAACGGCGCACCACGAGTGATACATGTGATTCCCATGTGAGATGGGCATCGACTATGATTCCTAATATTTTGGCTTTGGATGAGGGGACCAGAGTGGCGCCGTTGAATGTAACTGAAAATTTTTCGGTATCTGGCGCTGACGTGTTTTGACAAGCAAAATCTCTGTCTTGTTTGGATTCAGCTTTAAACTATTGGCTACAAACCACACATGTGCCGCTTTCAGAGTGTCCTCCACGTTCTGCTTTAGAGCTGGAATGTTACAGGGAAGGCATGAGTGGATGAACTGAATGTCGTCGGCATACATTACAATTTGTGTGTCAGTGAAGTAACTTGGAAAGTCGTTTGTGTACAACAGGTAGAGTATTGGCCCGAGAAGGGACCCCTGTACCACACCGTGCGACACTGGGGCGCTCTCACTGTCCATCACACGCTGTGAACGGTCACACAACCAGTCACGAAACCAGTGCGCGTCAATACCATACCACCCGAGCTTCTCCAGGAGCCGGCAATGCGGGACGCTGTCAAAGGCTTTAGAGGTGTCTGCTGTTGTTAGACAAGCGATATTTCCCTGATCTATGCGCCCAACAACGCGGCCAACAGCGTCCAGCATTGCCAACCCCGTGGAGTGCCCGGGCCGGAAACCATGCTGCTCCTCGCCAAGAATACAGTGACTTTGCAGGTAGGACATCAGCTGATCACAAATCACTCGCTCAGTCAACTTAGCTACGGTGGGGAGAATCGATATCGGCCTATAATTGTTGGGATCAACGACAGAGCCTGCTTTGTGGAGTGGCAGGACCTTGGCCACTTTCCATGCACCCGGCAGAGTGCCTGACGCGATCGAGAAATTTACAATGTGTAGTAAGTGAGGGGCAATGACAGGGAATGTCGTACGGATCATAGTGATCGTGATGCCATCATCGCCACATGCTTTCGAGGCGGACATCTGTCTTACTGCCTCAGAGAGCTCAGGCAGCGTTGCCGCATACACTCGGAAAGCACCGCTCACTACACGCCGCGGACGGGGGCCCAACGGATCAGCCGCGTCAGCCCGGGATCCCACCTCAGCAGCGACCCGTGACCCACAGCTGGCAAAGTGATTGTTCAGCCGGTTCGCCCACTCTCGACCTGCGACTTCTGGTGCGTCACTCCTTCGCGATGATACCAGGAAACGCCGGATGTCCTTCCAGGTGGTGCGTCGCGAGTTGCGGAACGACTCGGCGAAGAATGTCGATCGGGCGCGGTTTTGGTCCCTCTTCACGGCATTCCGACGGTATATGTAGACCTCACGGTTCTCCGGTGTAGGGTCACGCACACACTCGGATCGAGCCTCGTCACGCTCACGCATGTCGCCGCGCAGCTGGTCCTCGTTCGCAAGCCACGGGCTCGGCGGGTGTCGAAGTCTGAGTTTTGTCAGGGGCATGTGCTTATCAATAAGTGGGGACCATACAGACAGCCACTGGGACCACTTATCACCAACACCAACCGCCTCACGAACACCACTCCAGTCAGCCGTGAGCAGGTCCAGACGGAGCGCGTCCGGCACCAGAGACCGAGTCGATCGCACCGTGATTTCGGCTCTGTGTCTCCTTTCCGTTGCAGGAGTGTCTGGGCGACCACCAGGCTGTGGTCGTTGCAGCTGGTCGGTATCACCTCCGTGGTCGTGACGTCGTCGGTCGCCCAGACACTCCTGCAATTTACATAAACCCCATTAAACAGAGTTTATTGTACGGTTGGTGCGTTTCAGTTGGGTAGGTGACGCATGAGTTTATTGTACCGAGTTTATTGTTAACAGAGTTTATTGTACGGTTGGTGCGTTTCAGTTGGGTAGGTGACGCATGGCGTTTGCGTTCTGTTTTCATCATTTCAGCCATTTCTTGTCCTATTCTGATCGAATAGTTTTATAGTTTAGCGAATCGATACTAAAGTTAGAACTCAATATTCAGTACTAAGAGAATTGTGGCTGCATGCATGTGCCTGCCCAAACAGCGTGACCAGTGCCATTGCCAATTAATGTTTTGACATTTACTCGCATAAAATAACAGATTAACTCTCGCCCTAGGGGAGCTTTTTTCAGCTTCGCCCTACGGGGGAGGGGGAGGGGGGGGGGGGGGGGGCTGACAGGCCCCCTGTCAACTTCCAAACCAAGCAACTTAGAGCAATGCGGTAAGAACCAGCATGTTGCCTGTTATGAGAGGAATCTAACATTATGCGATTTTTAGGTTTCAGGTCAACGGATGACCTTCCAGGTCAAGTGAATGACCTCGGATTTACCACGTCCAGAACAGCGATTTTGTTCTTCGGAAAACCTCAAAATTAGAAATTGATAAATGTAACTAACAAGGCATGTTCCTAGACCAGTTTTGGCTCAGAAATACAGAAAAGGTAATTATTGGTTCGTATCTTGTCAAAAAAAGTCAAAAAAAGTTTGTTTAAAAGACGTCATCAGTTAGGGAGCCATCACTTAGTCAAAAATGAAGATATTGCTTTGCAATTTGGTATATTTTCCATACTCAGTTTTCTTACATATATTCCGGTTTTTCTAATATCTTTGAAATTTTGATTTTGTGGGGATTTAAAAAAAAAAATTAGGGGTCAAAAACCCCAAATTTTCAAAATCCGAGTTTGCCATTTTAAAGAAAATGCCATTTTGTATCTTTCATTAATTGCGTTTTCAATTTGCTTTAAAACTCTGTTTTCTAAGATTTTTCAAATATTTTTCATTTTTTTACCAACATATCAAAACATGATTATCACCCAAACTACTCAACCAATTTCATTTAAATTTTTACAGCATACGTAGAATTGTTGTAAACTCAGCTACTGACAATTTCAGCAAGATGAACCGCATGTGTATACAGTTATTCAAGAAAAACCTCAGGGGTGCCTGTCAGCCCCCCCGTAGGGCGAGGGTTAAATGTCAAGTTCAATATGGCGATGCGAACACGTCTTGTAGCTCCTCACACTGTGGGGAAATGCACATTTTCAAACCTTTCTACCCTAGTCTAAAATATTTACTCACTTTCCATTGCTTCTGTGAAAATAAGCACGGATTAAAAAAATAGCCGGGTTTAAGCGAACTGAAAGATGACCATGCTAGAAAACGTTGAAATGTGTATTGTGTATTTATTTGCATCGTGAAGCGTCAGTGCGGCTTGCCATCGGTCAGAAATAACTCACTTTTTTGACGTGTCCCTCTTGGCGTGTGACATAACAAATCGTTGAACTTTTCATGGAGATTAATTATTCCTGATTAAAGGGAAATATTGACCTTTTGATTTATTTGTCTGCATTATCTTATTCAACATGTATGGTATCAAATTGATCAAGTCTCGATTAAGAAATGTAATACAAACTTTTTATATTTCGAAAATTACGTTTTTGGGTGGAAAAACAGGTACATATAGGTACTTCTTTCGGAGTTCATGGTCGGTGTTTTCCCTCCATTTTTGGGAACGCGACATATCTGGCGCTTTTGTTTCAATTTGTTTAACCTTGAATAATGTCAATAACTTATATCGTTTCTACGAAATACCAAGTGTATGGGCGACAAAAGTGAAGAGCAATTTTCGTACCCTTAAATTGAAGTGATAACATTATGGTTGAGCTCAAGTGGACCAATGTCAGCAAAACCAAACTAGGTGATTTAAATTTTTGTGTACGTTGTTATATTTAAATACTGCAAACGAACCATGCATGCATCAGGAAAGGGGGACGTTCAAAAATAGATTGTTTCTACGAAATATGGGCGACCAAAGTGAAGAGCAATTTGCAAACACTTCTCATAAATTGAAAAATGACGTTTGAGCTAAAACAAAGCCATAGTAACGTTAGAGAAGGGCATATTTCAAAGTTATTGGACAACTATATCCAAATATATATCAAGCACGATCAGGAAAAGCATTTACGTACCATACAACGTGCCAAGTACTTCCCGATGCTGTGCTCAGTGCGGAACGCTTAAGCGTTTTCAAATTGAAATAACTTCGGTTAGAGACATTTAAAGGTTGAAACACAGCACCCTCGCGTACAAATCGCGTCTCGCAACTCCCATTGAAATACACGGCACTTTTTCCGCGTGCGTATCGCCCCGCATCGGGTCAGAAACCGCGCCGAGTCCCGCTCCAGAATCGCGTTGGAATCGGGGGTCTCGCGTCGACAGCTATATTGTAAGCGATTTGCCAGCGGAAGAGTTGACTCTAGGTCAACTTTTCCGCACCATGACTTGCGAGACAGCCGCGAGATGGCATCAGCTGGCGTCGGCCTTGAGTTTTGTTGCGGCAAATAAACAACAGATTTGTATTAACCCTCGCCCTACGGGGGGGGAGGGGGCTGACAGGCCACCCCCCTGAGGTTTTTTCTTGAATCACTTTTTAGACATACGGTGCATCTTGCTAACATTTTCGGTAGCTGAGTTCTCAGCAATTATACGTAGGCTGTAAAAATTTATTTGAAATTGGTTGAGAAATTTGGGAAATTATAACGTTTTGATGACGTCATGTTGGTAAGAAAAATTAGAAATATTTGAAAAATAGTAGAAAATAGAGTTTTAAAACAAATTGCAAACGCAATTCACCAAAGATACAAAACGTCATTCTCTTTAAAATGGCATTCTCAGATTTTCACAATTTTGGGTTTTTGACCCCTATTTGTTTTTTTTTTATTTGGGGGAAAAATCCCCACAAAATCAAAATTGTCAAAGATTTTAGAAAAACCGGAATATATGTGAGAGAACTGAGTATGAACAATAATCATACCAAATGTCAAAGGAATATCTTCATTTCTGACTGTGTGATGGCTCCCTAAGTGTAAGAAACTGATGACGTCATTTTTCAAAATAACCTTTTTTGACTTTTTTGTTGACAAGATACGAACAAATAATTACCTTTTCTGTATCTCTGAGCCAAAACTGGTCTGGGAACATGCCTTTTTATTTACATTTATCAATTTCTAATTTTGAGGTTTTCTGAAGAGCAAAATCGCTGTTCTGGACGTGGTAAATCCGAGGTCATTCACTTGTCCTGGAAGGTCATCCGTTGACCTGAAACCTAAAAATGGCATCATGTTAGATTCCTCTCATGACAGGCAACATGCTGGTTCTTACCGCATTGCTCTAAGTTGCTTGGTTTGGAAGTTAACAGGGGGGGGGACCTGTCAGCCCCCCCGTAGGGCGAAGGTGAAAAAGCTCCCGTAGGGCGAGGGTTAATTTAGTTGACGGTTTGAATCAAGACGTCGACTAATTTGATCTCAAGGGTTCTCTACAATAAATATGGAGTAAGTACCGGTAAGTAAGATAGTCACGTAAGGAGCTAGCTGCCAACTTAAGCCCCCAACAATAACATCTCCGGAATGCGAAGAAAACTAAAATGCTAAAGCATGTTAATTTTCTGCTATGCATTCCTCCAATTGCAGAGCAATCTTCAGGCGATTCATGAGTGAGCCACGATTTGCACGCGGCACGTGATTCGCATGAGATCTGGCCCATGGCGAGAGGAGCGATTTCTTTGCGCGACGCGATTTGCCCGCGAGTGCTGTATTTCAGCCTTACATGCTTAATGTAAGTAGATTTACATATAAGTTTGTCTTCTCTCCCAATTGCAAGTGTTAACTCAATTTTTGTGTCAAAAAAACAATATTTCCCTTGAACAGAATCGGGCACTTTTGTTATTTCCTGATGAAATATGAAGCGAAATATCTGTTTTGCAGATGCGTAAGAAGAAAAGACTCAACATTGAATGAAGTGCTGGCATTTTCCGAGCTATTTGCTCCGTCCCGCACCTCTCAGGATCCTGACGTCTCGCATCCCTCTTCCCGTCGGCACCGTCGCGGGTCGTCCCTGCCTCTCCTCCCCCTCTGC
>JAXIVJ010018314.1:0-23610 GCA_036785665.1 Chirona hameri | reverse complement strand
TCTGTCTGTCTGTCTGTCTGTCTGTCTGTCTGTCTGTCTGTCTGTCTGTCTGTCTGTCTGTCTGTCTGTCTGTCTGTCTGTCTGTCTGTCTGTCTGTCTGTCTGTCTGTATGTCTGTCTGTCTGTCTGTATGTCTGTCTGTCTGTCTGTCTGTCTGTCTGTCTGTCTGTCTGTCTGTCTGTCTGTCTGTCTGTCTGTCTGTCTGTCTGTCTGTCTGTCTGTCTGTCTGTCTGTCTGTCTGTCTGTCTGTCTGTCTGTCTGTCTGTCTGTCTGTCTGTCTGTCTGTCTGTGTCTGTCTGTCTGTCTGTCTGTCAGTCTGTCAGTCTGTCAGTCTGTCAGTCTGTCAGTCTGTCAGTCTGTCAGTCTGTCTGTCTGTCTGTCTGTCTGTCTGTCTGTCTGTCTGTCTGTCTGTCTGTCTGTCTGTCTGTCTGTCTGTCTGTCTGTCTGTCTGTCTGTCTGTCTGTCTGTCTGTCTGTCTGTCTGTCTGTCTGTCTGTCTGTCTGTCTGTCTGTCTGTCTGTCTGTCTGTCTGTCTGTCTGTCTGTCTGTCTGTCTGTCTGTCTGTCTGTCTGTCTGTCTGTCTGTCTGTCTGTCTGTCTGTCTGTCTGTCTGTCTGTCTGTCTGTCTGTCTGTCTGTCTGTCTGTCTGTCTGTCTGTCTGTCTGTCTGTCTGTCTGTCTGTCTGTCTGTCTGTCTGTCTGTCTGTCTGTCTGTCTGTCTGTATGTCTGTATGTCTGTCTGTCTGTCTGTCTGTCTGTCTGTCTGTCTGTCTGTCTGTCTGTCTGTCTGTCTGTCTGTCTGTCTGTCTGTCTGTCTGTCTGTCTGTCTGTCTGTCTGTCTGTCTGTCTGTCTGTCTGTCTGTCTGTCTGTCTGTCTGTCTGTCTGTCTGTCTGTCTGTCTGTCTGTCTGTCTGTCTGTCTGTCTGTCTGTCTGTCTGTCTGTCTGTCTGTCTGTCTGTCTGTCTGTCTGTCTGTCTGTCTGTCTGTCTGTCTGTCTGTCTGTATGTCTGTATGTCTGTATGTCTGTATGTCTGTATGTCTGTATGTCTGTATGGTCTGTATGTCTGTATGTCTGTCTGTCTGTCCATCTGCCGTGAAATAGTCCGCGAAACCGCATCTGCCGCCGGACGCTTTAATACACAGGGTCAGAACTAGAGCTGGCAGTCGTGTTGATTGGACTTAGCACGGGGCTGGTTGAAATGGAAATCAGAATAGCTTAGAGTGTCATAAAACTAGTTTTTACCGGTTGAAGCATCTTATGAAAAGTAAATCAGCCTTGCCAACCTTTCTTGGACTTTGTAAGAGACCTAGCTGCATTATTGAATCGTTACTAAAAGCTGCATGAAATCTCGGGACATACATACGAGAAGAAACTTAAAATACATTCCTTTATTTCAAGTTCTGTGCCCATCGGGTATTTCATTTTAAATACCGGTACATTTAACCCTCGCCGGTGCAGTGTAGGGCAAAATACCTACGTGGCCGTGTAGGGAGAGGGGTACGACCCCTGCCGTTTCGCCCCTAATTGAGCCTAGAGATTCGATTTAAAAACGAGCGTGTTGCTTGTGATGAGAGGAAGCCGTTGATATCCGATTTAAGGTCCTGGGCCATTAGGTAACCTCTGAGGTCATGCCAATGACCCGGATGTCATCCAAATCGTAAATGCGCAGAAATTGAATTTAATCGAGCTAGAATCGTGAATGAGCATATCATTATACAAAATGGTGCTAAATTTGGCCGAGCCTAGAAACTACCAGATTCCAAAAAGGTCATCGCAGGTCATTTTAGGTCAGTGACCTCGGTTGACCTGTGAAAGGGCATGACCCCATTGAAACATATTATAATGTAAAATGGATACCAAATTTGAAATCAGCGTCACAAAATGTCCTGGAAACTGCCAGAAGCCAAACAAGTTATCTCAGATCATCGGAGGTCAGTGACCTCGGTTGACCTATGAAAAGGTCAACCGAGGTAACGATCTTAGTGGAGGCCATAAATGTCACCTGTTAACACCTGATTGGATGGAAAAAAATAAAGATAAGGAAAAATCCTGAGCAACAAACACTCGGAAACTGCACAAGTCACAAGCATCGATACTACGGGCCGCCAGTTGGGCCTGACATGACCTTGAGAAACAGGTCATAGGTCGCGGGCCATGGGAGGGTGCAGTGAGGGTGAAGTGAGGGTGCGGTGAGGGTGCGGGTCGGGGTGCGAGTGAGGGTGAGGTGCAGTGTGATGGCCGGGGCCGAGAGGTGCGGTCCTGTGTGATAGCCGGGGCCGAGAGGTGCGGTCCTGTGTGATGGCCAGGGCCGAGAGGTGCGGTCCTGTGTGATGGCCGGGGCCGAGAGGTGCGGTCCTGTGGGATGGCCGGGGCCGAGAGGTGCGGTCCTGTGTGATGGCCGGGGCCGAGAGGTGCGGTCCTGTGTGATGGCCGGGCCGAGAGGTGCGGTCCTGTGTGATAGCCGGGGCCGAGAGGTGCGGTCCTGTGTGATGGCCAGGGCCGAGAGGTGCGGTCCTGTGTGATGGCCGGGGCCGAGAGGTGCGGTCCTGTGGGATGGCCGGGGCCGAGAGGTGCGGTCCTGTGGGATGGCCCGGGGCCGAGATGTGCTGTCCTGTGGGCTGGCCCGGGGCCGAGAGGTGCGGTCCTGTGGGATGGCCCGGGGCCGAGATGTGCTGTACTGTGGGCTGGCCCGGGGCCGAGAGGTGCGGTCCTGTGTGATGGCCCGCGGCCGAGAGGTGCGGTCCTGTGGGATGGCCGGGGGCCGAGATGTGCTGTCCTGTGGGATGGCCGGGGGCCGAGAGGTGCGGTCCTGTGGGACGGCCCGGGGCCGAGAGGTGCGGTCCTGTGGGATGTTAAAAATTGTCAAAGTATGTGACAAATTGTTCAGCAGTAGATACCTGAAAATTTATATCGCAATCGGTTGATAAATACGTGAGTTATTCCCCAAAACCGAGGGGTAGCATCCACATACACTGGCAAGGGTTAAAAAGGGCAAAAATGCTTTGAAGCCAGTTACTTGTACCAGTTTAGATCATTCGCCATGTGCAGTTAACCAACCGCCGCTGATTTCATTAAGCCCAAATTAGCTGAATGTGCGTGGCGTCGGACCTGCTTTGCTGGCACCGGCCGACGGACCGCCGCTGATTACTTCAGGTGATGTGTCCACCGCTGGGCCTCTGAGTAGCCGCTCCGCCACCCCAGCTGGCGGGCCCGGGTCGACTGGGGTCGACTCCAACAGCGTGATCCATTATTGTCCTACCGACCGAGGGCGGAGGAGGCACAGGGTCGGAAGACTGAGGGCGGAGGCGGCACGGGGTCGGAAGACTGAGGGCGGAGGAGGAACGGGGTCGGAAGACTGAGGGCGGAGGAGGAACGGGGTCGGAAGACTGAGGGCGGAGGAGGAACGGGGTCGGAAGACTGAGGGCGGAGGCGGCACGGGGTCGGAAGACTGAGGGCGGAGGCGGCACGGGGTCGGAAGACTGAGGGCGAAGGAGGAACGGGGTCGGAAGACTGAGGGCGGAGGCGGCACGGGGTCGGAAGGCTGAGGGCGGAGGAGGAACGGGGTCGGAAGACTGAGGACGGAGGCGGCACGGGGTCGGAAGGCTGAGGGCGGAGGAGGAACGGGGTCGGAAGACTGAGGGCGGAGGAGGAACGGGGTCGGAAGACTGAGGGCGGAGGAGGAACGGGGTCGGAAGACTGAGGGCGGAGGCGGCACGGGGTCGGAAGACTGAGGGCGGAGGCGGCACGGGGTCGGAAGACTGAGGGCGGAGGCGGCACGGGGTCGGAAGACTGAGGGCGAAGGCGGCACGGGGTCGGAAGACTGAGGGCAGAGGCAGCACGGGGTCGGAAGGCTGAGGGCGGAGGCGGCACGGGGTCGGAATACTGAGGGCGGAGGCGGCACGGGGTCGGAAGACTGAGGGCGGAGGCGGCACGGGGTCGGAAGACTGAGGGCGGAGGCGGCACGGGGTCGGAAGACTGAGGGCGGAGGCGGCACGGGGTCGGAAGACTGAGGGCGAAGGCGGCACGGGGTCGGAAGGCTGAGGACGGAGGCGGCACGGGGTCGGAAGACTGAGGACGGAGGCGGCACGGGGTCGGAAGGCTGAGGACGGAGGCGGCACGGGGTCGGAAGGCTGAGGGCGGAGGAGGAACGGGGTCGGAAGACTGAGGGCGGAGGAGGAACGGGGTCGGAAGACTGAGGGCGGAGGCAGCACGGGGTCGGAAGACTGAGGGCGGAGGCGGCACGGGGTCGGAAGACTGAGGGCGAAGGAGGAACGGGGTCGGAAGACTGAGGGCGGAGGCGGCACGGGGTCGGAAGACTGAGGGCGAAGGCGGCACGGGGTCGGAAGACTGAGGGCGGAGGCAGCACGGGGTCGGAAGGCTGAGGGCGGAGGCGGCACGGGGTCGGAAGACTGAGGGCGGAGGCGGCACGGGATCGGAAGACTGAGGGGGAGGCGGCACGGGGTCGGAAGAATTAGGGCGGAGGCGGCACGGGGTCGGAAGACTGAGGGCGGAGGCGGCACGGGGTCGGAAGACTGAGGGCGGAGGCGGCACGGGGTCGGAATACTGAGGGCGGAGGCGGCACGGGGTCGGAAGACTGAGGGCGGAGGCGGCACGGGGTCGGAAGACTGAGGACGGAGGCGGCACGGGGTCGGAAGACTGAGGGCGGAGGAGGAACGGGGTCGGAAGACTGAGGGCGGAGGCGGCACGGGGTCGGAAGACTGAGGGCGGAGGCGGCACGGGGTCGGAAGACTGAGGGCGGAGGCGGCACGGGGTCGGAAGACTGAGGGCGGAGGCGGCACGGGGTCGGAAGACTGAGGGCGAAGGCGGCACGGGGTCGGAAGACTGAGGGCGGAGGCAGCACGGGGTCGGAAGGCTGAGGGCGGAGGCGGCACGGGGTCGGAAGACTGAGGGCGGAGGCGGCACGGGGTCGGAAGACTGAGGGCGGAGGCGGCACGGGGTCGGAAGACTGAGGGCGGAGGCGGCACGGGGTCGGAAGACTGAGGACGGAGGCGGCACGGGGTCGGAAGACTGAGGGCGGAGGCGGCACGGGGTCGGAAGACTGAGGGCGGAGGCGGCACGGGGTCGGAAGACTGAGGGCGGAGGCGGCACGGGGTCGGAAGACTGAGGGCGGAGGCGGCACGAGGTCGGAAGACTGAGGGCGGAGGCGGCACGGGGTCGGAAGATGGCCGATTCTCCTGCGGTTCGTGACGTGTTCCTCTGCTGGCCGCCTGTATTTCTTCTGCTGGCCGCCTGTATTTCCTCTGCTGGCCGCCTGTATTTCCTCTGCTGGCCGCCTGTATTTCCTCTGCTGGCCGCCTGCATTTCCTCTGCTGGCCGCCTGTATTTCCTCTGCTGGCCGCCTGTATTTCCTCTGCTGGCCGCTTGTATTTCCTCTGCTGGCCGCCTGTATTTCCTCTGCTGGCCGCCTGTATTTCCTCTGTTGGCCGCCTGTATTTCCTCTGCTGGCCGCCTGTATTTCCTCTGCTGGCCGCCTGTATTTCCTCTGCTGGCCGCCTGTATTTCCTCTGCTGGCCGCCTGTATTTCCTCTGCTGGCCGCCTGTATTTCCTCTGCTGGCCGCCTGTATTTCCTGTGCTGGCCGCCTGTATTTCCTCTGCTGGCCGCCTGTATTTCCTCTGCTGGCCGCCTGTATTTCCTCTGCTGGCCGCCTGTATTTCCTCTGCTGGCCGCCTGTATTTCC
Source organism: Chirona hameri (assembly GCA_036785665.1). NCBI lineage: Eukaryota > Metazoa > Arthropoda > Thecostraca > Balanomorpha > Balanidae > Chirona > Chirona hameri. Next base: position 17,913 of record JAXIVJ010018314.1, on the reverse strand, counting down.
TCTGCTGGCCGCCTGTATTTCCTCTGCTGGCCGCCTGTATTTCCTCTGCTGGCCGCCTGTATGTCCTCTGCTGGCCGCCGCCCCGCCTGCCTCCCCGGGCGATGGGCTGGCCCGGGGCCGAGAGGTGCGGCCCTGTGTGATGGCCCGGGCCGAGAGGTGCGGTCCTGTGTGATGGCCGGGGCCGAGAGGTGCGGCCCTGTGTGATGGCCCGGGCCGAGAGGTGCGGCCCTGTGTGATGGCCCGGGCCGAGAGGTGCGGTCCTGTGGGATGGCCGGGGCCGAGATGTGCGGTCCTGTGTGATGGCCCGGGGCCGAGATGTGCTGTCCTGTGGGCTGGCCCGGGCCGAGAGGTGCGGTCCTGTGTGATGGCCCGGGGCCGAGATGTGCTGTCCTGTGGGCTGGCCCGGGGCCGAGAGGTGCGGTTCTGTGTGATGGCCCGGGGCCGAGAGGTGCGGTCCTGTGTGATGGCCGGGGCCGAGAGGTGCGGTCCTGTGGGATGGCCCGGGGCCGAGAGATGCGGTCCTGTGGGTGGACAGCAGATGAGGGGTAGGGGAGGTGCGGCAAGCTCCCGCCATATAGCTGGAGATGGTACCTTAGGCTCATCAGTCCTCAGCCTGGCTCCGCTGTGGGGGGGGGGGGGGGACTATGACTGGGTAATTGTGTGAGTTGTGCCTGTGACTGGGCAGCTGTGGACACTGCCGTTCAGTCAGTTCCCGCCCCGTGCCGCCTCTCTGGTGACACTAAACGGTGGTGGGTGGAGACCATAGTTCGCTTCGGGCCGGGCTGGCCCTATGGGCCATGGGTCGGGCCTGGGCCGGGCCTGGGCTGGGCCTCAACTTTAAGGAAATCACCGGGCTCTGGACGGGCCTGGGCTGATACTTTTGAAGTAATGCACGCAAGCTCAGGTCAGCTTTAAAAAAAAATAACCAGCAGTTGACTTACACAGCAACACACTATTGCTGTGGCTGTGGCTTTTCGTTTTTGTGTTTGTTAGCATAGTTGGTTCATTGTTTCACATGTATAGTATACAACTAAATATGCTAGGATAATGATTGCAAATTTTGTGAAAACAATGATATGCTTAATCTGAACGGGCCGGACCGGGTTTGGGCCTCAATATTATGAATTTGACCGGGCCTGGGCTTGGTGTTGATGGACCTGGGCCGGGCCGGGCTGGGGGTTGGTGGGCCCGTGACGAACACTGATGGAGACGCTGTCCGGCGTCCGTCGCCACCGGGAGCTGGCCAACCGGACAGCTGTCGTCAGGTGACACTGGAGGGGCGGAGTGAAGTGTTGGTTCATAAACTGGGGGTAATTACTCCATCTGAGGTGACGGGCCTATCTTCGGATCTGCAGGGTAACCAGGAATTGGCAAGTTGAACCGTACAGCGGTGAGCTCAGTCAGTTTTTGGTTGATGAAATAAATACTTGTTTAGTAGCCAACGCAAATGTAAAGGATGTGGTAATGACTGCGATGACTTCAACGCTTGCAAACGAGGCGTTCATGTCGAGAACACCAGGGACCACAGCTTCCCGGTATTGATACTGTATACGGCTGACCAGGTCCAGCGCGGCGGGAAGCGTCGCGCTCAGATCGGTTGACAGACTGCTGCAGACGCGGTGTGACGGGGTCGAAGCGCCAGTCACTGGATCAGTGACTCGTCAGCCAGTCATTGGACCACACTGGTCACTAGTCACTGTTCCGTCGAGCCACGTGTCTCGGTGTGTGACGGCGAGCAGTGGCTGCTGAGAGCCCACGCCGCTCTCTCAGGAAGTGGGGTGGAACGGTCTGGCTTCCAGCCCCCGCCCACAGCAAAACCCGCCGCCTGGGAACGGCGTACAGGACGATGGTTTACGTCTTCCGGACGTGGTCATTATTGTCCACATTACCAGCAAAAAGTCACACAAAAATGCAAAACAGAGCACAAAGTAGCCATCGAGTGATTCGGCTGGCTATGTCTGTACACTGTATAAACGTTACAATAGTGGGTAGAGTTCGGCTGGCTATGTCTGTACTCTGTATAAACGTTACAATAGTGGGTAGAATTCGGCTGGCTGTCTGTACACTGTATAAACGTTACAATAGTGGGTAGAGTTCGGCTGGCTATGTCTGTACACTGTATAAACGTTACAATAGTGGGTAGAATTCGGCTGGCTATGTCTGTACACTGTATAAACGTTACAATAGTGGGTATAATTCGGCTGGCTATGTCTGTACACTGTATAAACGTTACAATAGTGGGTAGAATTCGGCTGGCTATGTCTGTACACTGTATAAACGTTACAATAGTGGGTAGAATTCGGCTGGCTATGTCTGTACACTGTATAAACGTTACAATAGTGGGTAGAATTCGGCTGGCTATGTCTGTACACTGTATAAACGTTACAATAGTGGGTAGAATTCGGCTGGCTATGTCTGTACACTGTATAAACGTTACAATAGTGGGTAGAATTCGGCTGGCTATGTCTGTACACTGTATAAACGTTACAATAGTGGGTAGAATTCGGCTGGCTATGTCTGTACACTGTATAAACGTTACAATAGTGGGTAGAATTCGGCTGGCTGTCTGTACACTGTATAAACGTTACAATAGTGGGTAGAATTCGGCTGGCTATGTCTGTACACTGTATAAACGTTACAATAGTGGGTAGAATTCGGCTGGCTATGTCTGTACACTGTATAAACGTTACAATAGTGGGTAGAATTCGGCTGGCTATGTCTGTACACTGTATAAACGTTACAATAGTGGGTAGAATTCGGCTGGCTATGTCTGTACACTGTATAAACGTTACAATAGTGGGTAGAATTCGGCTGGCTATGTCTGTACACTGTATAAACGTTACAATAGTGGGTAGAATTCGGCTGGCTATGTCTGTACACTGTATAAACGTTACAATAGTGGGTAGAATTCGGCTGGCTATGTCTGTACACTGTATAAACGTTACAATAGTGGGTAGAATTCGGCTGGCTATGTCTGTACACTGTATAAACGTTACAATAGTGGGTAGAGTTCGGCTGGCTATGTCTGTACACTGTATAAACGTTACAATAGTGGGTAGAATTCGGCTGGCTATGTCTGTACACTGTATAAACGTTACAATAGTGGGTAGAATTCGGCTGGCTATGTCTGTACACTGTATAAACGTTACAATAGTGGGTAGAATTCGGCTGGCTATGTCTGTACACTGTATAAACGTTACAATAGTGTGTATAATTCGGCTGGCTATGTCTGTACACTGTATAAACGTTACAATAGTGGGTAGAGTTCGGCTGGCTATGTCTGTACACTGTATAAACGTTACAATAGTGGGTAGAATTCGGCTGGCTATGTCTGTACACTGTATAAACGTTACAATAGTGGGTAGAATTCGGCTGGCTATGTCTGTACACTGTATAAACGTTACAATAGTGGGTAGAATTCGGCTGGCTATGTCTGTACACTGTATAAACGTTACAATAGTGGGTAGAATTCGGCTGGCTATGTCTGTACACTGTATAAACGTTACAATAGTGGGTAGAATTCGGCTGGCTATGTCTGTACACTGTATAAACGTTACAATAGTGGGTAGAATTCGGCTGGCTATGTCTGTACACTGTATAAACGTTACAATAGTGGGTAGAATTCGGCTGGCTATGTCTGTACACTGTATAAACGTTACAATAGTGGGTAGAATTCGGCTGGCTATGTCTGTACACTGTATAAACGTTACAATAGTGGGTAGAGTTCGGCTGGCTATGTCTGTACACTGTATAAACGTTACAATAGTGGGTAGAGTTCGGCTGGCTATGTCTGTACACTGTATAAACGTTACAATAGTGGGAAGAATTCGGCTGGCTATGTCTGTACACTGTATAAACGTTACAATAGTGGGTAGAATTCGGCTGGCTATGTCTGTACACTGTATAAACGTTACAATAGTGGGTAGAATTCGGCTGGCTATGTCTGTACACTGTATAAACGTTACAATAGTGGGTAGAATTCGGCTGGCTATGTCTGTACACTGTATAAACGTTACAATAGTGGGTAGAATTCGGCTGGCTATGTCTGTACACTGTATAAACGTTACAATAGTGGGTAGAATTCGGCTGGCTATGTCTGTACACTGTATAAACGTTACAATAGTGGGTAGAATTCGGCTGGCTATGTCTGTACACTGTATAAAACGTTACAATAGTGGGTAAAATTCGGCTGGCTATGTCTGTACACTGTATAAACGTTACAATAGTGGGTAGAATTCGGCTGGCTATGTCTGTACACTGTATACACGTTACAATAGTGGGTAGAATTCGGCTGGCTATGTCTGTACACTGTATAAACGTTACAATAGTGGGTAGAATTCGGCTGGCTATGTCTGCACACTGTATAAACGTTACAATAGTGGGTAGAATTCGGGGGTTACATGATGCAGGAGCGTTGAAGTCTCCAGCCGGTGAACCCGACTTGTGTCCAATTGAAGTTTCTTTGGGTACAGCTGTCTACACAGTACACACGCAGCATTCCATCCGGTAAATGTTGTGCTTGTTTTGAAGGAAACATTCGTTTCACGTTCCAGGACTGACTGAAGCTGAACGAAGGATGTATCTGTTAAACGAGCAAAGTTATCCCTGGCAGTATGGACAGCCCAGAGATGATTTGGGGGGGGGGGGCAGTAATCGTAGCATGCTATTCAGAGGCAGTGGCGGATCCAGGGGGGCCGTAGGGGCTGAAGCCCCCTGCCTTAGAAAACGGCGCCATTTTTGTATAGGATTTGCCGGCGCCGAAGGCGCCGTAGCGTTTTCGGGAGGCCGCCAGGGCGCCCTTGCGTCTACCAACAGCATCGTAGCACTCTTGGAAGGCACCCTGGCACCCTCAGAAGACATCTTGCCGCCCTCACAACGCATTATGCCGCCCTCGGAAGGTACATCGCCGCCCTCGGAAGGCATTATGCCGCCCTCGGAAGGCACCATGCCGCCCCCGTCACCGAGGAAATATGCCGCCCTCAGGCCTGAAGCCCCCTGCCTTAGCAAATCCTGGATCCGCCCCTGTTCAGAGGAATAAACTACTTAAAACAGTTGTGGCATCCTCATTGTATACGGCTGTTCAGGTCTCCAGCGGCGGCAAGCGGCGCGCTGAGATCAAATACATTCCAATAGATCAAATACATTATGGTAAAGCTGGCTTGGTTCTTGTGAGCATTTTTGTCCGACAACTCCGCAAACTGATGGACAACACCATAAAGCTATTGAAGGTTGTGCAACTTTACTACCCGATATACAATGTTTCCAATGCAAACCACTCGTTTTCGGCAACGAACCGCCGATTAAAACCCTCACATAAACTTTTTGTTCTCCAACTTACGAGGAATAAAGCAAAGTCAGTCTCTATTAAATAGCGAGCATGCTGCAGAAAATAATAGCAAATAACAGCATGCCTAACCTAATTGCAGATACCAATGAGTGAGTGCTGAAACAACTGCGTCAAAGAATGACGTTAGACGTACTGCACTATTTCAGCAAAATGCGATAAGGGAGGCGATATTTGCTATATACGGTCCTGCTGCCGCCTGTCTCCCGCTGGCCGCCATCCTCGCTCCTCGGAGCCGCGGATTCCGGCGGGTGCGCCACCCGGGCTGGGCCGACAACACGCATTATTATTCCGAAACGACCGGCTCGCTGGGCGAGTTTAATGACCTGACTCACTGACTCGACCCTGTCATGGCGACAGCTACGGGAGGTCTGCTGAGGCTGGACCACGCTCCATACGGCACCAATGCCTCAATGGGAAGAATGGGCAGGAGCCAAGAAAAAAAAAATAGTGCTGTCCCCCTGATTACACGATCAGAAAGGGTTGCCCGTACCTGTAGGCGGCGGGGCGGCTGCGGAGACAGGAGAGCCCTGCGCAGGTGACGGACGGTGGGCCTGTGACGGCCCGGAGTGTCCTCTGCCCTCCGCCGTGTCCTGCCGTCCCCTATCAGCACTTCTCGACACGTCACACCGTCGTAAATCCACGATCGCACCTGGGCTCCGTCTCCGTCGCGTCCGAGAGCGCAGAATGAGCAGCGGCAGCTGACGGCAGCCGAGGCTCCGGCGGGCGGGCGGGCGGCGATCGGCCGTGCTTCTCGGCCGCGGCTTACACCGCTCTGTCGGACGCGGCTGACGCCCGGCCGGGTTCAACAACACACACCTGTGGCGCCGCGGCGCCGGCAGAGGCGCGCGCGGCAGCGATGGCTCGCAGAAGAGCCTCAGGCACCGGCAGATTCCTGGCAAGCACCTGAGCGGGGCGAGCGGCCAGCGTGGGCGGCGGAGGGGAGGGAAGGTAGACTCGGTCCGGAGGCAGCCCCGCCGGCCAGAGGGGTGAAGGGGAAGGGACGAGATGACTCATGATAGTGGCGATACGGTGGGTCAGAGGGGCGCCACTCAGAGAACTTATATAATGCGCCACTGGCGTCTGGCAGAGAGCTCATCCAGCATTTAAATTAATGCTGGGTGCACTTTTCTGTCAGGGATCGATCGGATCTAAAGTCTCGTGTTACGTTTTATATTACATCTTTCAGATCATTAACCCGCGAGTCACTGGGGGGCTTGTTTTAGCCCCCCCCCCCCTTAGGAATATTAGGAATATCTCAACAACTAATGCAGATATCGACGCCAAACTTTCAGTGACTTTCCGGGCATCATTTTTACACCTTCTGTGCAAAAAAGAAGCAATTTCGTCAGAATTTTTCGAGATATAGTGAATTTAGTGACGTCACTAAACACGATTTTGACCCCAAAAAATCAGCTAAATTTTGTCAGGCCGTACAAATGCCACATTTGAAGCAAAATGCAATCGAAAAACGTTGAAAGGTAGAAAATTGCAAGGGCTACAAACCAGCTGTCTCGAAATTGAGAAATTTGGGGTTTTTGACCCCAATTTTTTTTAAATGCCAACAAAATCAAATATTTCGAAGATATTTTAAAAAACGGAATATATGTCAGATAACGAAATATGGGCAACTTCCATACCAAATTTCAAAATGATATCATCTTTTTTGACTGACATGGCATATAAAGTATGGGTAAATCATGACGTCATATTTTTCAATTGCGTTTTTTTGGCCTTTATTCACCAGATACAGACAAATAAATGCAAGCACCGTATTTGTTAGATAACACTGATATAGAAACATGCTTTTTCATTTCGATTTATCAATTTCAAATTTTGACCTTCATTGACCTGAACTTGACCTGAACTTGACATTAACTTCACGTAAATGAAGTCAGGTGGTAAAATGACTATCACCATCGAATTCTACGCGTAAAACCATCCATAGAACATGTGCTGCATGACTTTCGTAGATATTTTGTGTGTAGTGACCATTTGTGACCTGACCTTGACCTTGATATTTTCCAACAATCTCACTTTAGCTCATGTGAGATATGTATCATACCTTTGACAGCACTTTGGCGGATTATAGGTGCAATCGAAGACCATGGATGGCAAGTATTGTCCATAAACTCAAATGCCTCGATTTTGACGTTTGACTTGACCTTGACCTGACATGTGACCTGAATTTGAAATTTGTAAGTGTGCGTTAGGTTTATCTCATTGAGCGCTTTCGAATGCCGCCTTGCGCGTCCCGCTGCAATCATTGGTTCTTAAGATACGGGGGCTACCCCCCCCCCCCTCCCCCCATTGAGTCGTTTACAGAATATACCCCAGTGACTGCCGGGTTAATCCAAGTTAGTTGTTTTCTTCATGTATATTGAAGGGAAATAATGACCGTTTACCACAAAAAGGGAGTTATCACTTACTTGAAATCGACCAACGAGACCAAAATACATTGTATATTTATTGCATTTTGCATATAAACATTCCTACCGAAAGATATTTCAAGTTAAATTTGATAAGCGTTCCACACTTTAAACGGCCGGTTCTCTCAAGTACTTGGTAACGAATTTCGGTGTTCACCAAAAATCAAAATCCGGTATTGCTTTTTGACAAAATGGTACGGAAAATATGCGTTCCACTTTGTTTATCGTGATTATGTGCCCTAGAGCCCTTAAAAATCAACAAACATTGAATAAAAAGGCAATCAAATTAGCAGTTAACTTATGCACCCAACGACGGCCTTGTGGTGAGTGGTTGCGACCCTCAATTTTTTAAAATTGGTTCATGTATTTTCAACATTAGGAGTTGTGATTTGTTTTGTCTCTGGCTGTGCATAACAATAGGCTTATCATAACACTAGGCTTATCATAACACTATGCTTATCATTAAAAATAAACATAACAAAATCGTGAAACAATGCAAAATGCCAATGAAATCGGAAGCTCACTTATGCACCCAACGGTAACCTATTTAGTGTCAGCGATGTGTTTAATTGACCAATCAGGGACGCTGTCACGATTCTGGGCGCACTTACATCATTTCTGGCCCTATGGCTTCTTTGCAAATTAATATTAAAACCAGTGATAGTGATGGATCGTCACCATATATAAGTACATATTTGTAATTTCCTAAAATGTAATTTTCGAAATAGAAAAAGTTGTTATTTCACTTTTAAATTGAGATGCGATCAATTTGATACCATGCATGTGTAATATAATAATGCAGATACATAAATTAAAAGGTTATTATTTCCCTTTAACCCTCGCCAGTGCAGGGGGGGTGGGGGGTGGGTGGATGCCACCCCCCTCGGTTTTTCGGGAATAACTCGCGTAAATATCAACCGATTGCGATGAAGCTTTCAGTACCCTACTTGTGAACAATTTGACACATATTCTGAATTTTTAAGTTGTAGGTCACATGACCCGTGACCTTTCACCTGTTTATCAAGGTCATGTCAGGCGCAACTGGCGTCCGTAGTATTGATCTTCGTAACTTGTGCAGTTTCATAGTGTTTGTTGTTCAGGAGCATATGCACAGGTGTTTACAGGTGACAGTTGTGGTTTACCTTGATATTGTGACCTCGATTGACCTTTTCAGAGGTCAACCGAGGTCACTGACCTCCGATGACCTGATATTACTTTTTGGCTTCTGGCAGTTTCTAAGACATTTTGTGACGCTGATTACAAATATGGGATCCATTTTGCATAATGATATGTTCCACTGGGGTCATGCGCCTCCACAGGTCAACCAAGGTCACTGAACTCAAATGACCTGGCATGACCTGACATGACCTTTTTAGAATTTGGCAGTTTCTAGGACATTTTGTGACGCTGATTTCAAATTTGGCACCCATTTAGCATAATTGTATGCTCATTCGCGATTCTAGCTCGATTCAAATAAATGTATACGCATTTGCAATTTGGTTGAATTTTGGGTCATTGACATGACCTCAGAGGTCACCTAATGACCTAGGACCTTAAAATCGGGTATCAATGGGTTCCTCTCGTGACAAGGAACACGCTCGGTTTTGAATCGAAACTCTAGCCCAATTAGGGGCGAAACGCTAGGGGGGTTGTACCCCCCCCCCCCCCCCCCTGCACGGTCACGCACTGATCGGACGCTGCACGGGCGAGAGTTAAGTCAACCTTGAAAAGGTTGACTTAAAGGGATCCATCCCTTTTTCAGGTTGACTTAACCCTATTAGTGTCAGGCTCCTGGCTACTCCTATTAGTGGCAGGGGGGGGGGGGCGGATTCCGCCCCCGCGGAGATCTCAAGATCTACTCGTCCCATTTTCACAAATCAAATGGCGTTTGATTCCTCTCAACACGATCTACATTACTAAATATAAAATACAATTCCGAAATTTTTGATAGGGGGGCAACAGGGGGGCAAAACTACAAATATTAGAGGTATTGTGATCCAACACAGCTGTCATACTTATGAACTGATTTCAACACAACTAATGGGGATCGATAGAAATCGAATTGGGGATTGATATATGATGGTGACTTTTGAAAATTCAAAAATCATATGCGTTTTCAGGTTACTAAATTTTGGGGTAAAATAAATGCCTTATAAAATCGTTTTTTCTCTCTTTCTTCGATAAATGAAATGGTGCGCTATTGTGACATCGGACACAACAGTTATAAAGCATGTTTGCATCTATAGGCGGTGCCAGGTTAGCGAAAAAGGTAGTCAAAATATTAAAAAAAAAAAATAGCTTGCTGTAAACCTTCCACTTTTCAAGTCCCTGAAACCGCCTCTGCCGTGCAATATTTATCATAGTTCACTAAAATCAACTAATTTGCACTTGTTTCAATCTCCGTAAACCTATGTAACTCCTTTATACATCAGGAAGTTGGGAAGAAGCCGTGAAGATCGCATCTCCGTACTATCGCCAAATGTCACAGAAAAAAATCTCCGAAAACTGGGCCCTGGAACCGCCTGTTAAGGGTAGGAACTCAAAATTTTGACTCCATATGTGGAATTCAATTCTAGGAAAAGTCCCAAAATTGCATGGGTCTGCTATTAGCCGTTCAAGAGATATCTGCGAAAAACCTGAGGGGTGGGCAGAATCTGCCACCTGCCACTAATAGGGTTAAGATACATGAAAAAGCTAACTTGGATTAATGATCCGAAAGACAGTGACGGTGGATTTTATTTTGACATGGGGGGGGGGGGGCAAGACTTCGATCAATTCAGTTCAGGCACGTACCCAGGATTTTGCTCAGGGAGGGGCCACAACACCTTTTCACCTGCCGAGGGGGGGGGGGGGGGGCGGTGCAGTCAGAGATATTTCAAACTCGATTATTTCCATGCAACGCCCATAGACGTAATGTTGAAGCTTGACGGAATCCCATTTTATCTAGTGTAAACTGGATCGCTCAGGGGGGGGGGGGGGGCATGGCCCCTGTGGCCTACGTCCCTGATTCAGTTCACGTAGTCATATAGCTTAAACACATAGGTTGAAGGATTTGGAGGACAATTAAAGGAAATAGTTCACCTTGGAAAATTTTCCCAAACACGATTTGATTATATTTTTTAATACGATTTATTTTTATATTGTCAAAAATGGCCTTATATCGCGCCGATTCAGGACAGACAGCTTGAATCGGCGGTCCGCCCCTGTAGCCCAGTGGGAGGGTGCTAGACTTCTGACCTCACCCGGTAGTGGCAGCCCGGGTTCGAGTCGCTTCGGCGCTCTCTATTTACCCCTGACTGGGATGGCCTGTGGCTGGTGGCAGCGGTCGCACTCAAGGTCAGGTGACGTCAGAGGGCGGGGCGGACCGTGTCCAGGTATATCGAGCACGTAAAACTTTCGCTTCTAAATTCTGCCGGACGCCAGGAATTGCTTGATCGGGTGGTGGGGTCAAGGCCTGCGCAGCAAGCTTTGCTTAGCGCGGGGCCTGACCTCGGAAATCCATCCATTAAAAAACATTCGGACTACATTTTTTTTTTTTAAACGTACATTATTATTGTTTATCAAAACTGTATGCATAGTGCATACTCTCCGAGTCAGAGTCCTGACGTCACGCGAATTAAAAAAAATGGTTCAGCCAATCAGATTCGAAAGTAGTCGCATAAGGATAGACCCGCATTAGAGATGTGCCAACCGGCGGGCGGCGGTTCGCTTGCTAGCACCAGCTGCAAGCTGATTGGCTGATGGTATAGCCTCTGCCCGGGCTAGATCCAGCACCACATTCTTTCGCCAGCACCGCATTCATTCGCCAAAAAATCAAATATATTCGGCTGGAGTCTTTTCAGTCAAGCAAACTTGCAGATAGGGGTTTCCCAACAAGGGCTACAAAACTGCTTTCTCAGTTTAACCCCATTAGTGGCGGGCTCCTGGCTACCCCTATTAGTGGCAGGGGAGGGGCGGATTCCACCCCCCCCCCCCGGAGATCTCGAGATCTACCTGTCCGTTTTAAACAAATCAAACGGCGTGTGATGCCCCTCAACACTATCTAAATTTCTTTTTAAAAAAATGATAGGGGGCGACAGGGGGCAACAACTACAAATATTAGAGGTATTTGTGATCCAACACAGCTGTCATGTTTATCAACCGATTTCAACGCAACTAATATGAATCTATAGAGATTGAATTGGGAATTTATATATGATGGTGACTTTTGAAAATGCAAAAATCATAGGCGCTTTCAGGTCACTAAATTCGGGGGTAAAATAAATACCTTATAAAAACGTCTTTTTTCTTCTTCTTTTTGATAAATGAAATGGTAGGCTATTATCAAATAGGACACAACAGTTATAAAGCATATTTGCATCCATAGGCGGTGCCAGGTTATTGAAAAGGGAGGCAAAATATATAGAAAATAACTTTCTGTAAGCCTCTCCTTTCAAGTCCCTGAAACCGCCTCTGCCGTGCAATATGTATTATAGTTCACTAAAATCAACCAAAATGCACTTGTTTCAATCGCCGTAAGCCTAGGTAACTCCTTAATACTTCAGGCAGTTAAGAAAGAAGCCGTGAAGATCGCATCTCCGTATTATCGCCAAATGCCACATAACAAATCCTCCGAAAACGGGGCCCTGGAACCGCCTCTATTAAGGTTAGGAACTCAAAACTTTGACTCCATAACGGAATTCAATTCTAGGAAAAGTCACAAAATTTCATAGGTTTTCTCTAAGCCGTTCGGGAGATATCTGCGAAAAATCTGAGGGGTGGGCAGAATCTGCCCGTCCCCCCCCCTGCCACTAATGGGGTTCAAACTAATGTTGAAGGTGAACCATTTCCTTTAAATGTGATGACGATGATATATCGTGATTTAGAGTGGCGATCTATCAGGGTTGCCAGAGCCCGGAAATTAAGTTAGGATAACATACAATTTCAATGTAATAGCTACCAGATAACAAGACCCGTTTTCAGTAGCCAAATATTGATTTGCGTCACTTTTGCCTCAAGGACAAGCTACCATTTTTACTGCCATATGAAGTATATTTTTTCTTGTATTTTTTTACTTTTGCAATGCTCATCATTTGTACCATATATGGTAAAGGATATGTCATTTTCGACTACGGATGATAGGGGGGACAAAAAGATAGTTTTGCCCCCGCTTGATTTTGCCTGCGGAGGCGGATGCCCCCGCTGCCCCCCCCGAATCCGCCGCCCCTGCCGAAAGATGTAATATAAAACGTAACACGAGACATCAGAACCAGCGATCCCTGACAGAGAACTGAGAAAAGTGCACCCAGCATTCTTCAATCCTCATCCCACGATCCAGAGCCAAAAGCTCAGGGGATCCACGATTCCAAAGATACCACGTAGAAAACAGTTCTTAGGATCTATTCTAGAGTTCACCTGGTCTTTAGACAACCCTAAAATATCCAGGATAGGCAGACTTTAGACTTTAAACAACTGGGCAGGATCCCGGATATGGGCACTGGATTGAAGATCTCGGATCTTTGTGAGATTTGCGTACACGTCTGGCTACAATGATCTGTATAACGACTGTCACGCCTTCCGGACTGTTGAGATTAGGCAGGCTGTCGGACAAGATCAATTCCAGGCGGAATCAAGCTATGGTCATCAACACGATTTAATTCGGCTACAAATTGCCACATTTCATCATTTTAAATGAAAATCTAAGCATTTTGTTCTGAGGAAAGCTTGTCTTAAATCCGTCATGCACGAGGAAGCGCAATCTGATGAATTCTCGTAAATATATCAGACTTTCTGTGATTTGGCACCAAACAGTTTAATTTACCTGTTCCGGATCCGCCATTGGTGTCAGATGCACAATATTTTGACTATGTAGTTCATTGGTTATGCTGACTGGAAATTATAATATTTCGACAAACCTCTACACAGATAAATGACACTCTGGATCTTTGATCACCGTGTCCAGGAACAGGGCATATCCTGACTCTGTGACCTGCCGTGATCCAGCAGTTCGAGCTAGCCGGCCCCAAGTTCCCAGAGGCGGCACGAGCTGCCCCCCCCCCCCCCACACCCCGGTGCGTGACGGCTGGGGGGGGGGGGGGCGGTCAGTGACGCTGTGACGCGACGGCGGTCAGCGTAACGTCACGTGCCAGCAGTGACCAGCAGGCCATAGCACGTGACCGTTCCGCTGGGCACGGCACCACCACACAGGAGACACTCAGTGGTCAGGTGCCGGCCGGGGCTACCATTCATCCCAGGGTTGACAGTGGTCAGGTACCGGCCGCCCCAGGTACCATTCATCCCCGGGCTGACAGTGGTCAGGTGCCGGCCGGGGCTACCATTCATCCCCGGGCTGACAGTGGTCAGGTGCCGGCCGGGGCTACCATTCATCCCCGGGCTGACAGTGGTCAGGTGCCGGCCGGGGCTACCATTCATCCCCGGGCTGACAGTGGTCAGGTGCCGGCCGGGGCTACCATTCATCCCCGGGCTGACAGTGGTCAGGTGCCGGCCGCCCCAGGTACCATTCATCCCCGGGCTAACAGTGGTCAGGTGCCGGCCGGGGCTACCATTCATCCCCGGGCTGACAGTGGTCAGGTGCCGGCCGCCCCAGGTACCATTCATCCCCGGGCTGACAGTGGTCAGGTACCGGCCGCCCCAGGTACCATTCATCCCCGGGCTGTGGTCAGGTGCCGGCCGGGGCTACCATTCATCCCAGGGATGACAGTGGTCAGGTGCCGGCCGGGGCTACCATTCATCCCAGGGCTGACAGTGGTCAGGTGCCGGCCGGGGCTACCATTCATCCCCGGGCTGACAGTGGTCAGGTGCCGGCCGGGGCTACCATTCATCCCCGGGCTGACAGTGGTCAGGTGCCGGCCGGGGCTACCATTCATCCCCGGGCTGACAGTGGTCAGGTGCCGGCCGGGGCTACCATTCATCCCAGGGCTGACAGTGGTCAGGTGCCGGCCGGGGCTACCATTCATCCCAGGGCTGACAGTGGTCAGGTGCCGGCCTGGGCTACCATTCATCCCCGGGCTGACAGTGGTCAGGTGCCGGCCGGGGCTACCATTCATCCCAGGGCTGACAGTGGTCAGGTGCCGGCCGGGGCTACCATTCATCCCAGGGCTGACAGTGGTCAGGTGCCGGCCGGGGCTACCATTCATACCAGGGCTGACAGTGGTCAGGTGCCGGCCGGGGCTACCATTCATCCCAGGGCTGGCAGTGGTCAGGTGCCGGCCGGGGCTACCATTCATACCAGGGCTGACAGTGGTCAGGTGCCGGCCGCCCCAGGTACCATTCATCCCAGGGCTGACAGTGGTCAGGTGCCGGCACCTGACCACTGTCAGGTGCAGGCCGGGCTACCATTCATCCCAGGGCTGACAGTGGGCAGGTGCCGGCCGGGGCTACCATTCATCCCAGGGCTGACTGGGTGCACCGTGCTTTGGAGACGGCTGTGCACAAAATGCTGGGACAACTGACCGGAAGGGGGTGGGTGGGGGGAGGGGGCGTGATTCAATCAAGTATTTCGTCCTGAGCTTATCCTTCTGTTTAATACTGACCTTGCGTGTTTTAACGGCAACTATGCATTTATGGACTCAAAACACTACTCACATCCGTGTTAGTATACACTGCTTATATCCGTGTAAGTATACACTACTTCGTAAATTACACCCGTGTCAGTAGTGTAAACGCGTGGCGCTCATTGCGATGGAGTTTGCAGACGTCGCCCTGCGAGGTACTGAGTGTCTGTAGTCCGGTCTGACCACCACCGACGTCAGTTTAAGCGGCTCGGTTCGGCTTGAACGGTGTACAGACTGGGTTTTTGTGCCGGTTCCGCCGCCGTGTGGCTGCCTGGGCCGCTGGCTGCCACGGCTGGGAACGGGCACGCGATCGTTGTGGACGGTACGGCGGCGGTCTGCACTGACCACTGGCCAGTGGTCCCAGGCCGGGCTGTTTTGCCAGGAAACTGCGACAGATTGTGGTATGTCTGCGACCGCGACCTGAATCGTCAGAACCACACGAGGTCTCACTGTGTCAGTGGGGTTTCTAGACCTGAATCGTCAGAACCACACGAAGTCTCACTGTGTCAGTGGAAATTTTAGACCGCGTCTCATTCCGACGCCGCTGGTATATAAGGTGAAAATGAATGAAAGTTATACACAATTGCGGAAACCAAGTGTAGTCCTCGGAATATTTCGATAGATTAATACATTCTAATTTTGTAGACATTTGTATGTAGCGTTCATTGAGAAGTGTCCGCAATATGTTCTAAGTTTTCGTTGGTGTGTTCACCTCTGCCAGAAGGGATTAGCCTTGCGTGGCAGTTGATCTCCTAGAGTAGTGACTAGTGAGTCTCGAATATTGTAGCCACTTAGACTTCTCAGCCTTTATTCCGACAGTCACAACACAAATGAAGAACTACACACGCCGTTATGTACAATACGATAGAACAAAACAGTGTCCGCATGATGAGCATGTCCGTAATGATTTTCCCTGTTCGCATAGCTTCATCTGTGAGTTTATATTACAAGGGGAAAACAAGGGAACATAATCTAAAATATTCGTGTTTGATGATCTTGTTTTCCTTTATTTCCTATGTAAAAGAAGCAAAGGTCCGAACGTTAGTTGGATTATCAAAAATAATGTGTACCTTACTAGTGTTCCCGTTGACTAGAATTATACTGACATCAAACGAACAAGGAAATATACCTGAATCGGTTTAAGTATTTTGTTTTAACATTGTATGTTGTGATACCAATGTCGCGACTAGACTGTCATTGTACAGCGCAGTACACGCAAAACATGTCCTCCCTCTAAGTTTGGACATTGGCTCAGTAAGTGGATCACATTCACTGATGTCACCCATCATCACTAGCCAAATCGCAGACTGATCTTAATAACCCAACAGCTCTCATGCACATTAACAAATACCTTTGATAGTGTTTCAACTTTGAACAGCAAACAACTATTATTTGCAAGCTACAGCGTAATGTCATCGCTTTCACACAAAGTGACGCAGATGTTCTCACTCTCAGCTTCGCCAACATAACATCAAATCTTTCAGCAATCACATGCTCACGATCACAGTCACAAACGTATATCGCCAAGACCACAGACTGTCACACTTGAGGTCAATACAGACAGTTTGATATGGACACGCGGACCATCTTTGCCACAACCTGCAGCCCTGGTCTAGAGCAGCCCGCCACCGGTTAACATGAGACATCCCTCTGGGAACACTAGTGGCCCCCGAATGATAATCATCGTCTATCCTATCCTAACTAGCCACTAAGTCCATCGGCACTACTCAGCGACCCGCGGCATCGACGGCGTGGCTCTGTTAACGACTGACAGTGAGAGCCGCGAGCCGAGCGGGCCGCGGCCCGCTATGGCGTGCAGGCTGCAGTTCGCTGCCGACGTCACCGTCTTGGTGGCGATGGTGTCGTCGTCGTATCCCATCATCTCCCATATTTCGGTCTGCGGCATCTCGGCGCTTGGGATGACCAGCAGCAGCGGCCGGACGGGCGCGCTGGTACTCGAGTGCTTCTCGGTGAGGAAGCCGAGCTGGTGCACCGTGCGAGGCACGTACCCCGGTGCAGTAAATACCTGGCAGACATACAGACACGCACTTATAACAAATTATTATGTTGCTCGATAGTTTGCTACTCGATAATTTGTCATTCCATGATTTTGCACTCGATAATATGCCACTCGATGATTTGCCACTCAATCTTTGACACACTCGACATTGTAACACACTCCATATTTTGCGTATTTGCTATTTTGCTTTCGATATTCGGCGACAGGCACGTAAGCCAGGATTTCGTCCAGGGGGAGGGGGCGCCTCGAAAGGGCCCTTTCCCGAGCGTTGAAAGGGCCCCCTTCCCAAGCGTTGAAAGGCCCCCCCCCCCCCAAGGATGAAAAGGCATGTTGCAAGGATGGAAAATGCAGTATGACAGGTAATACCAACTTTTAGGAGCTGGAGTTAGCAAACTCCCATATCAACTTTGGAATCAGCTATACCAACTTGGAATATTTTAAAGCTCAAGACCTGGAACTCTTAAACAAATTGCGCCGCGGAGCGGCGCGAAAATTTTGAGTCTTATGCCCCTGGATATGCTTTCTCATCAATGCGTCGCATTGCGTATGGTGCGGACCTCTAAAATT
>JAXIVJ010018313.1:0-23610 GCA_036785665.1 Chirona hameri | reverse complement strand
TGTATTTATGTATGCAAGATGTGGGGAGTTTCGGTATTATGTATGCAAGAGGCGGGGAGTTTTCAGCGGTATTATGTATGCAAGAAGGTGGGGAGTTTCGGTATTATGTATGCAAGAGGTTGGGGGAGTTTCGGTATTATGTATGCAAGACGGTGAGGGTAGTGTATTATGTATGCAAGAGGTGGGGAGTTTCGGTATTATGTATGCAAGAGGGGGGGGGGGGAGTTTTCGGTATTATGTATGCAAGAGGTGGGGAGTTTCGGTATTATGTATGCAAGAGTGGTGGGGGAGTTTCATCGGTATTATGTATGCAAGAGGTGGGGAGTTTTCGGTATTATGTATGCAAGAGAGTGGAGTTTCGGTATTATGTATGCAAGAGGTGGGGTGTTTCGGTATTATGTATGCAAGAGTGTGGGGAGTTTTCGGTATTATGTATGCAAGAGGTGGGGAGTTTCGGTATTATGTATGCAAGAGGATGGGGAGTTTCGGTATTATGTATGCAAGAGGGGGGGGGGGAGTTTCGGTATTATGTACATGCAGAGGGGGGGGGGAGTTTCGGTATTATTGTATGCAAGAGGTGGGGAGTTTCGGTCATTATGTATGCAAGATGGTGGGGGAGTTTCGGTATTATGTATGCAAGAGGTGGGGAGTTCGGGTATTTATGTATGCAAGAGGTGGGGAGTTTCGGTATTATGTATGCAAGAGGTGGGGGTGTTTCGGTATTATGTATGCAAGAGGTGGGGTAGTTTCGGTATTATGTTATGCAAGAGAGTGGGGAGTTTTCGGTATTATGTATGCAAGAGGGTGGGGAGCTTTCGGTATTACGAAGTGCAAGAGGTGGGGAGTTTTCGTAGGTATTATGTATGCAAAGATGTGGGGTGTGTATTATGTATGGCAAGAGGTGGGGAGTTTTGGTATTATGTATGCAAGAGGTGGGGAGTTTCGGTATTATGTATGCAAGAGGTGGGGAGTTTCGGTATTATGTATGCAAGAGGTGGGGAGTTTCGTATTATGTATGCAAGAGGTGGGGTGTTCGTATTATGTATGCAAGAGGTGGGGAGTTTCGGTATTATTGTATGCAAGAGGTGGGGAGTTTCGGTATTATGTATGCAAGAGGTGGGGAGTTTCGGTATTATGTATGCAAGAGGGGGGGAGTTTCGGTATTATGTATGCAAGAGGGTGGGGAGTTTCGGTATTATGTATGCAAGAGGGGGGAGGGGGGGTGTTTCGGTATTATGTATGCAAGAGGTGGGGGAGTTTCGGTATTATGTATGCAAGAGGTGGGGAGTTTCGGTATTATGTATGCAAGAGGTGGGGAGTTTCGGTATTATGTATGCAAGAGGTGGGGAGTTTCAGTATTATGTATGCAAGAGGTGGGGAGTTTCGGTATTAGATGTATGCAAGAGGTGAGGGAGTTTCGGGTATTATGTATTGCAAGAGGTGGGGAGTTTCGGTATTATGTATGCAAGAGGTGGGGAGTTTCGGTATTATGTATGCAAGAGGTGGGGAGTTTCGAGGTACTTATGTATGCAAGGAGGGGGGGGGGGGGGGAGTTTCGGTGTTATGTATGCAATAGGGAGGGGAGTTTCGGTATTATGTATGCAAGAGGTGGGGAGTTTCGGTATTATGTATGCAAGAGGTGGGGAGTTTCGGTATTATGTATGCAAGAGGTGGGGAGTTTCGGTATTATGTATGCAAGAGGTGGGGAGTTTCGGTATTATGTATGCAAGAGGGTGGGGTGTGTATTATGTATGCAAGAGGTGGGGAGTTTTCCGGTATTACTGTATGCAAGAGGTGTGGGAGTTTCGGTATTATGTATGCAAGAGGTGGGGAGTAGTTCGGTATTATGTATGCAAGAGGTGGGGTGTGTATTATGTATGCAAGAGGTGGGAGTTTCGGTATTATGTATGCAAGAGGTGGGGTGTGTATTATGTATGCAAGAGGTGGGGAGTTTCGGTATTATGTATGCAATAGGTGGGGAGTTTCGGTATTATGTATGCAAGAGGTGGGGAGTTTCGGTATTATGTATGCAAGAGGGAGGGGGGAGTTTCGGTATTATGTATGCAAGAGTGGGGAGTTTCGGTATTATGTATGCCAAGAGGTGGGGTGTTTCGGTATTATGTATGCAAGAGGTGGGGAGTTTCGGTATTATGTATGCAAGAGGTGGGGAGTTTCGGTATTATGTATGCAAGAGGTGGGGAGAGTTTCGGTATTATGTATGCAAGAGGTGGGGAGTTTCGGTATTATGTATGCAAGAGGTGGGGAGTTTTGGTATTATGTATGCAAGAGGTGGGGTGTGTATTATGTATGCAAGAGGTGGGGAGTTTCGGTATTATGTATGCAAGAGGTGGGGAATTTCGGTATTATGTATGCAAGAGGTGGGGAGTTTCGGTATTATGTATGCAAGAGGTGGGGAGGAGTTTCGGTATTATGTATGCAAGAGGTGGGGGAGTTTCGGTATTATGTATGGAAGAGGTGGGGAGTTTTCGGGTATTATGTATGCAAGAGGTGGGGAGTTTCGGTATTATGTATGCAAGAGGCGGGGTGTGTATTATGTATGCAAGAGGTGGGGTGTGTATTTGAGTGCATGTGCAGGGGAAAATTAATGAGGGAGGGGCGGCAGCCAGTGGCAATGCGCATTTGTCGAATACTTCTGAGGAGACATGATAGATAGATGAGTACAGCACAATACATTTGTGTCTTCTGTTGGGTTCAGCAACGTAATATATTTTATAAGTCAGAATTCGATGGGAGTCCTACATTAAATTATCTGGTCGTTAAAGTATACAGTAGACTGTTGAAAAATGGACGAAGTTACTCGCCCAAAGTTCTACCACTTGGATTCTTGATCCATTGCTCTTCCTGATTTCAAAACAGTTTTTGTTTCAGCATCGTTAAAAATCAAAACCCTTATTTGTTTGGCATTGGAAACTGAGTGCCCCTCCCTCTGTTGTATTCTGTTAACCGGACAGCCCACCAAAAACGCGCCGAGTTTCGAGGCTTACCAATTTTTGGGGCAATAGATATGAAGTTGACACTTGTACGCATACAAAACAATTAATTATGCGTTAAGCAAAAACGTTTCATATCAATCGGATATTTTGTTTCGATATTATAAGACATTATTCAAACCCTTTCAAAAAGCGGTTTTTGTAATTTTTTATTTATTTTTACGCGTGAACGATCGGACCACCTTCAGCCCGGACCACCGCCAACAAACTTGACTTCCACTGTCCGATACTGGCGCGTATGTGGAGTGGAGGTGGAGCTTATCCGCGCCAGTATCGGACAGGGGAAGTTGTGTTTGTTGGTGGTGGTCCGGGCTGAAGGTGGTCCGATCGTTCACGCGTGGAAAAAGTCAAAAACCCGTTTCTTTAAAGGGCTTAGATAATGTCTAATAACATCGAAACTAAATATCCGATTGATTTGACACTTTTTTGCATGACGCAGAATTAATTGTTTTGTATGCGTACCAAGTGTCACCTTCATATCTATTACCCCCCAAAATTGGTAAGACTCTAAACTCGGCGCGTTTTTTGGGGGCTACCCGGATAACAGAATACAACAGAGGGAAGGAAACTCAGTTTCCAATGCCAAAAACATAAGGGTTTGGATTTTTAACGATTTAAGCTGAAACAAAAACTGTTTTGAAATCAGGAAGAGCAATGGATCGGCCCAATCCAAGTAGTAGAACTTTGGGTGAGTAACTTCGTCCGTTTTGCAACAGTCTAGTGTACAGCATATCAGTGGAAAATGTAGTTTGTTTAATAAGTACATTCAGCTGTACATACTTGTAACGACTCAATTGTTTTAGTCGACCAAAGTCTGACTCAACAGCTGAAGAACTGATTCGACTCTTGACTCAAATACTGTTTTTAAAAATCGAATCTACTCTATTCCCGACTGAAGTACTGTTTTAATAATTGAATAGACTCGACTCAAAAATATATTTGAGTCGATTCAATTTGACCCATCACCAGTTGATTTTTTTGCTTGATGTTGACTGGGGAGAGGGGAGGGGGTCAGGTGTCATCAAGATCGCATTTTATCAACTGGTTTGCTCGGGGGGAGGGCATGGCCCCAGTGGCCCCTCTTGTCTATGTCCCTGTTGTAACAGACTCAAATTTGTTTGAGTTGATTTAAGTCTGACTCACAGCCGAAGAACTGACTCGACTCTTGACTCAAGTGCAGCTTTTTTTAAATTGAATCGACTCGACTCATGACTCATCCAAAAATGTCCGACTCATGAGTCGATTCATGACTCAACTCTGAGTCGGTTACAAGTATGCAGCTGTAATATGTGAGTTAACCCGCGCACTGTTGATTTCCGCTCCCCCTCATGTTGTTGTTGTTGTTGTTGATGCCACCCCTCGTTTTTTTTCTCTCAAATAACTCTCGTAGTTTCTAACCGATTTTGATGGAACTTTCAGTACCCTACTTTTGACAAATTTCCCACATAATATGACAATTTTGCATTTCTATTTCTAACCCACATGACCCGTGACCTATGACCTGTTTCTCAAGGTCATGTCAGGCGCAACTGGCGTCCCGCAGTTTCGATGCTTGTAACTTGTGCAGTTTCCGAGTGTTTGTTGTTCATGAGCATAGGCACAGGTGTTTCCAGATGACAGTTGTGGTTTCCACTGAGATTGTGACCTCGATTGACCTTTTCAGAGGTCAACTAATGTCATTGACATCCGATGACCTCAGATTACTTTTTTGGGCTTCTGGCGGTTTCTAGGACATTTTGTGACGCTGATTTCAAATTTGGGATCCATTTTACATAATTATATGTTCCACTGGGGTCATGCGCTTCCACAGATCAACCGAGGTCACTGACCTCAGATGACCTGACATGACCTTTTGGAATTTGGCAGTTTTTAGTACATTTTGTGACGCTGATTACGAATTTGGCACCTATTAATCATTATGATATGCTCATTCACGATCCTAGCTAGATAAAATACAATTTATACGCATTTGCAATTTTGATGACTTTTGGGTTATTGACATGACCTCAGAGGCCACCTACTGATCCAAGACCTTAAAATCAGGTATCACCGGCTTTCTCTCGTCACAAGCAACACGCTCGTCATTGAGTCGAAGCTCTAGCTCAATTAGGGGCGAAACGCTAAGGGGGGGGGGGGGGGGGAGTCGTACCCCTACCCGAACGCGTAGTGATTTTGCCCTACCCGGGCCAGGGTTAAAACGTTAACATAGTGTTTTTTGTTCCTTAACACCGAGCATCCCTGTACATAGCAATCCTTCGAGCAGTGCAGAGACCTATATGTTCACTCAAGCCTGACCAGCGTCACAAGCAAATTATTTCGTCAGTGGCAAACGGCGAAGCAGCGATTTCTAATGCAAATTGACTTTCTCAATTTCCATTATCTGTTCATCGTACTGCTTTAACGCCCTTTAAATTCGACTCAAGAAGTCATAAATTATCCAAATATAACATTTTCATGAATGCTGAAAATGTTTCAGATGTTGCAAATTGACCCGTTGTTGCAAAACAAAATGTCAGGAAAAGATCAAGATCCAATGATGAAATAGAAAACGGAACCAAATTAATATCACATTAGTAATACCAAATCCAGAATAAAATTTACCACTCAAACTACCATTACTTCTTTCTTACTCTTTATTACTTCTTACTTCCCCTTTCTTATCTCCGCAATGGCTGAAACACCTCCAGCTATGTTTGCTCGCTACATAGGATTGAGGAATAAAGATCCATAGGATTGAGGAATAAGGATGAGTATATTCAGCACTATAATTGATCCCACTCGAAAGGTGCGACCAGCTCAAGACCATCCATGAGTTAACTGTAAACCCCAATAATTATCACCATCATTACTGTTGCCGTCAAGGTCGTTGATCAAGTTCACTTTATTATATTGGCTGAAATCAGACAGACAGAGCCGGCTGACTGGGTGCTGAGTTTGAGTGCACCTATCGACTGATAGTACATTGCAGCCGTTCACCCCCTAAAGCCAAGCTTGATAGCGTATATCGATATCGCTGCGATAGCTGGTAATCAAACACCCAACTGCGCGGACAACAGCACAGATGCCTGTCATGCCCCCCCCCCCACCCCCCGGGTAAAGTCCACTCAGTCGGCATGTATAGCCGTTGACCCGCTCGCATCGCTCTGGTGGCTCTCCTCATCCTAGTCGAGCCTCCCTCCCTCAAAAGGCTCCTGCCTTGGGTGTGTCTGGTGATTCTGGCAATAACCGGAATGTCTGTCGCCTCTACGGCCAACTGCCGCTACATGCCGACTGAGTGAACTTTACCCGGGGTCCCGTGACTGGCGTCTGTGCTCAGGATCTATCTGGAGACTTTGCACGTGCTGGATGCAGTTGCCGATATCGGTCCGGATTCGTTGGTGCGTGCCAGAGAGCGGGGCAGCAGAGTCAGGATGCCGATTTTTGTCAGTTCGATGCTCTCCAGAGAGCCGAGCAAGCTATGGCGTCGGCTTGGATCTCGGTCTCCTCGACGTTGAGTATGGCGATTTATCGGACATGCTCCGGAAAAGACGTCTTCGTGATGTTGATCTGAAATCAAAATGGAGAGGAAGATGGTTGGTGTCAATGGCGTCGCCACGGTTGCAACATTGGTAGGGACAAATCCAAGTGCACGTGTACTTTAACATAGAACCATTTCAGGAGTGGCCGAAAATTACTAGGGACAATGTCCCTAGTGTCCCCATTGGTGGTGACGTCCCTGCTTATTGCTGCTAACCGTGCTTGATCAACACGATTCTTGACTGAATCTGGGTCGAGGCCTGCACGTGAACTAGTTCACATTTTGGTGCTCCCTTCCTCTATTGCGGCCGAACCATGCCTTCCAGAGCGTTGTAAGTTGTTAGGCTGGTGCGGAGTGATGCACCAGCCTAGCAATCAGCCACCATGGCAAGTGCAAGTGTAAATGAACGATTTCGAGTTTTACTTGCACGTGCATTGGTGTACCCCATGGTGCGCTCGCTCCTCTGCCATTTACGTCGAACCACACATCACAGAGCGCTGCAATTTCGTAGGCTAGCACATCTGAAAGCATCTCCGATTTTGAAACTCAAGCTGATGCCGCGATTTCATAGGCTGTAAACATGATTTATGGCGAATGCTAGCTGACCGCCTATGCTGATAGTGATAAGAGGTAACAGATGATTTGAGATAACAGAGGAGATATGCTGCGCCGAAAGTATTTTTTATTGATAGAAAGTAGAAAGTTAGGCGTAGTTCACCAGGTTATTGCCTCACTTCCATTTGTAACATAGAGAAACCATTGCCTCTGGCTGACTCTGTTCGTCAATTGGTCTTACAGGTTACAATATCACATAGTTCCGGCATTCGGCGATTTTCAGGCGTCTCGTAAGTCTAGACTGGTTATTGATTCAACTTCTTTGGAACGATTCAATCATGATTCACTTTGGAATCTGAATGATTCAATCACCGCTCGTTTCACGGATAAAATTTTGAGAATTGATTCTTTCCGATTCAAAGAATAAAAACAAATATTGTAATCGATTCACGTTTGATTCAACATTGAAATATATGTGGTTAATTTATATCAAATCAATAAAAATTGAAACATACATATATATGATCATAACATTGTTACAGCAATACTATTTCAGTATAAATGAATGTAGCCACTGACACACAATTTAACAGTGTACTTGCATCGTTCAGAATCGTTAAATCTTTTGATTCAATCAGTCTTGATTTGATGCGGGTTTTGATTCAATCACGATTCATGAATCAACAGATGTTGTGGTGAATCAATTATTATTTGATTCAATGAATTTTGATTGAACGATTCCAATCGATTCAATCAGTGTTGAATCAATAACCAGTCTGCTCGGAACATTGGCTGATCACAAACGGATCCCAAAACTAAGCATGGGCTTTGTGTTAGAGGCTTGAGGCTTCATCAGTTAGAGTTAATCAGTTAGAGGCTTGTCTCACCTTTTTGATTGGTTGTTTCCTCAGGTTGCAGTAGACACTCACTGAGCGTTGGCACTCGTCCTTAACGTTAAGCTGGCAATTCGATCGGCGGCAGTTGGCCGTAGAGGCGACAGACATTCTGGTTATTGCCAGAATCACCCGACACACCCAAGGCAGGAGCCTTTTGAGGGAGGGAGGCTCTACTAGGATGAGGAGAGCCACCAGAGCGATGCGAGCGGGTCAACGGCTACATGGTGACTGATTGTAACCGACCCGGGGGCCCATGACTCATGGCGTCCATGACTCATGGTGTCCGTGACCCATGGCGTCCGTGCCGTCCGCGCAGTTGAGAGTGTTTGAGATTGCCAGCTATCGCAGCGGTGTGTCGATATACGCTATCAAGCAGGGGCGTCGCCACGGATTTGTGAGAGTGGTGGGGACGAAGTGTCGAATGGACCATCAGGCGGTTTGAGAAAATGCGAAGGAAAATCAGTTTTTACTTAACCCGGCATTGACTGGGGTCTCAGCCGAACACCATTGACTGGGGGAGGGGGGTTAACCCGCGCACTGCAGGGGGGTTGATTTCCGCCCCCCCTCAGGTTTTTCAAAGATAGTGAAAAAACGGCGGTGCGCAGCGCCGCCGGGTTTTGATACATCTGTTAGGACATCGCTTGCGCACACTTTGAGAAAAAAGATATGCTCGGGGCATCTCAGGTCAGGTCACCAGACCAGGTCAAGTGACCCCACCACCAAAAATGTTTGCAGTTGTGCCAAAGCCAGAGTTTTTCACCGATCAGGTTGAAACTTACAGGATGTAATGAGGGCATCAGTACTTACAATCGTATAACTCGGAATTTTGATATCGGTGACCTAAGGTCAGGTCAATTTCGTAACCTCCCCATAATAAGTCAATGGGGAAATATACAAATGCTTCCTATTTCAAGGATATGCATGGTACTAGTCCAATTACTTCTGGATCATGTTATTATAGGATATTCTTGATGATCCAAGTGTAAGTTTTGTTCAGTGACTCCTATTGGGTCATTTGAGGTCATGCGAGGTCACCATCACTTTTTTGTGTCAATAACTCTCGACATAATGAAGATAGAGAAGTAAAACAGACATCAATGTGTTTGTCTCGTCGAGACACGTCTTCCCATATGCAACATGCCCTACTTGGGTCACCACTTGACCTTGACCTTAGGTCAAATTATTATGTTGACTTAACAAGGTCACCATATATATCATTCAAAGCGCCTTGACAAGATAAACACAATGGCGTAAACTGTTTTCCGTTATCTTTATTAACTACAAAGGTAATTGCAAAAAAACGATTTAGCAAAAAACGGCATTTTTCTTTTTAACCTCTGGAACCTCAAATATTGGCCTGAGATCAAATCTGAGGACACCTTAGCGATTACAAATTTCACTGGCTGGCGTTTGATTTTTTCCGTTTGTTTCTAACAATCATCGTTTCTGAGATATATGGGAATTTCTGGAGAGATGTCCTAAATCAGGAAAAACTGGAAAATTTGACCTTTGATGACTTCTGGTGACCTCAATTTTGACCTGAATTAAAAAACACTGAAATACTTTCGATAGAACATGTATGAAGCTATCAAGTGCCTTTTTCCGCTTCTCGCTACGTTGCGTAGTTTTCGAGATCTCAGGGGGGGGGGGGGGGCGGAAATCAACTCCCCCTGCAGTTCGTGTTCGGCGCAAAGCCAACGGGTTCATCATCATCATCAGCATGTTTATTAAACATAAATTAATTAGCATTTCAACATAAAGCAGAAGCAGAAGGGCCCAAAAGCAAAAGCTTAAATTAAAGCACCCTGTCTGAAAGAAATAAAACGTTTAACTGCGACCGCCGCCACGGTACAGCCCGCCCAGCCTCGTCCACCCGGCCAGCCAGCACCAGCGCTCCGCCAGGGAAGTCACGTCCACCTGCTGGATGAGGCTACAACAAAGTGATACAACTTTTTAGTAGAGGTCAATACATCGGTTGGAAACACGCAAGAAATTTTGGAATTTGAGGGCTACCCCCCGACCACCATCGCTGCTGAGATCTGCACCGTATAATAATATTTGTAGTTGATCTGATGGTAGTTTATTTCTTAAGTCAAAGTTTAAGGATTTATAAATATTATTGAACAGTAAGCTTCATTGTTCTGTAAATTTTGGACATGAAAGAACGTAATGACTAGTATTTTCTGTATGATGTCCACACTGGCACGCAGGCGAAACTGATTTTTGAATGCGAAATAAATTTGAATTTAAGTGGGACATATTCATTCTAAGTCTTGCATGCAAAATATTCCCCCTTTTTGGTTCCACTAAATAGTAATTGGGTGGATCGGGCACGCCCAGCTGCTCGCAAAGCTGCTTTTTTGAAGTCCATGTGTGTGAGATGTCTTGTAGTGTTGTGTAGTTGGTTCCATTGCTTGCCTGTTGCTGGAAAAAATGACTTGTGGTATGATGATGTGTGGCTGGTTGCTGTTGTGTGCGTGCTGGCGTTTCTGAGTCCTCTGTTGGTGTCTTGAGCCCGCGTGTTTGGTAGTATGTCTCTGATGTATTGTGGTGAATGTTGTCCTGGATTGTTCAGTTTATGGTACAATGTCAATCTGTGTATGCGTCGTCTCGTTGTCAGTCTATCCCATCCTACTTCTGCCAGTAGTTTGTCAGTATGTGTTCTATAGAGTCCTCCAGTGACAAGTCTCGCAGCTCTGTTTTGTAGTGTTTCTAGTCTAGTTGCGTCTTGTATTGTGATAAGTCCGTCATAGATGGCGTCGCAGTAGTCAAAATAAGGTCTGATGTAAACTTTGTAGATTTGGTCAAGAATGGGCCTTGGTAAGTGTTTCGCTATTGGGTACAGAGGACTGAGTGCTTTGTTTATTTTGTGGCATGTCATGTTGATGTGTTGGTGAAATCGGAGGTCAGTAGAGAATGTCATGCCGAGGTGTGTATGACTGTTATGTACTGGTATAAGGTCGCCTCCGAACCTAAGTGTTGGTGTCTTGTATAAGCGTTTGTGTGAGAATGTCTGTTGGATTGTTTTTGTGGTGTTGAATGTGATAGCCCATTCTTGACCGTACCTATATATTTCGTCAAGGTCGCGTTGCAGTGTCTGTTGTGTCACGTGTACGTCACTTGTGTGTGAGGCATAGAGAGAGGTGTCGTCAGCAAAGAAAAGAATGTCGTTCTGCGTCCGATTGGAGAGTCCGTTGAAATAGATAAGCGCTAATAATGGCCCAAGTACGGAGCCCTGTGGGCATCCTGCGTTAATGGTTTGAGTCGCCGAAAAAGTGTCTCGTACTTGTACTCGCTGTCGTCTGTCTTGTAAGTATGATGATTGCCAGTCGTAGAGTCGTCCTGTGATTCCAAACTCATTTTTGCATTGTCCAGGAGTCCTTTATGCCATATCTTGTGGAAGTATTTAGAAATGTCGAGATATATAGCTGTAAATTGGCGTCCTGAGTCGAGTGATTTGTATAAGTTGTGTGTCAAGTATAAGAGTTGCTGTTGAGTACTGTGACTCTGCCGATACCCACTTTGTTTGTCAGTTAGGAGAGAGTGTTCAGCAAAATGATTGTAAATATTCTTGTACACAATTTTTTTCGAAAACTTTTGAAAGGGCCGAAAGTATACTGATTGGTCGATAGCATGAATAGTCGGATGGTGAACCTTTCTTTTTGAATATCGGTTTGATGTTTGCTTCTTTAAACTTAGCTGGGAATTTTCCTAATGATAGAGACTTGTTAAACAACTGCGCTAGTGGTTTTGAGATCAAAAGAGCAACAAGTTTCAGCAATTTTACTGGTAATCCATCAGGGCCAGTCGATTTGTTTGAGTCAAGGGAGTTAAGAATTCGAAGAACCTCACTTTCGGAAGTGGAAATATTTTCTAGAGTGGGTACCGGCAGTCCATCTGTGGTGTGTGGTGGTGGTTCGTGGTTGTCTGGAATGTTGAGGTGGATTGTGCAGCGAAATGATTATTTAATAGTGTTGCTTTTCTTTGTCGTCAATGATGATATCGTTTTGGTTAGAATGAAGGGTGTCGTCTCGTGTCCGTCCTAAAATCGTGCGTAATGTGTGGTGATATTTATATGGCTGGTGTTTGTGTGACAGTAGTTTTTGAACTTGGTTTTGAATATACTCGTCTTTGAGCCGTCTATTTAAAGCTGTTACCTGATTTCTTTGATACTTCCATCTTTCCCAGTTGAATTGGCTCCGGGTTTGTTTTGCAATTTTGAATAACCTGTCTCGCTTCCTAGTATTTCGCTTTAGCTCTGAAGTTATCCATGGTTTGTGTTTAGTTTGATTGGTTTTGCGTCGAATAGGAATTGCGGCGGCGGCGGCGGGTGTATTGCAGATATGAATAAGTCGGTTGCTGTGTCTATATCATTATTTAATATATGTGTCCAATTAGTGTTAAGTAAAAGAGTTGTAGGAAGAGGAGCGTTTAACCTTGAATAATCCCAGATGTATGTATGGGTCTGTTCTGTGTTCTCCGGAGGCGGTGTTACATCAACTGTGGCATAAATAGGGAAGTGGTCGAGATTTGAAAACGGCGAAAAAGTGCCACTATCAATGATGATGTGACTGTTGCTTGTAAAGATGAGATCGCGCAAATTTTCACAGTTGTTGGCGATTCTGGTTGGTTGCTTTATTAGCTGTTGTAGATCTAACGTTTCTGTGGTGTCTTTTAGCTTGTGGTCGAAAGTTGTGGTGCCGTTGTGTTGATATATTTGATGATCTAAGCAGTGGCGGATTCAGGGGGGGCGTAGGGGCTGAAGCCCCCTGCCTTAGAAAACGGCGCCCTCGGGCATCCCGGCGCCGAAGGCGCCGGGATGCCCGAGGGCGCCGCGACGCCATTTTTGTATAGGATTTGCCGGCGCCGAAGGCGCCGTAGCGTTTTCGGGAGGCCGCCAGGGCGCCCTTGCGTCTACCAACAGCATCGTAGCACTCTTGGAAGGCACCCTGGCCCCTCAGAAGACATCTTGCCGCCCTCACAACGCATTATGCCGCCCTCGGAAGGTACATCGCCGCCCTCGGAAGGCATTATGCCGCCCTCGGAAGGCACCATGCCGCCCCCGTCACCGAGGAAATATGCCGCCCTCAGGCCTGAAGCCCCTGCCTTAGAAAATCCTGGATCCGCCCCTGGATCTAAGTATATATTTCCAGAATTAAGATCCCCTAATATGAGTGTGGCTGTCGGGTTGTGGATCTGTGTTCGACATACTGATTCTGTTAAGCTGTCAGTGAAATTTTGAAATTTTTCCATTGTAAAGTTAGGTGGTAAATAAGCGCAACATACTACTAATGTAAAACTTCGAGTTTTTATTTTGACCCATATCCACTCTTCATCACCTATTTCTAACTCAGGTAGTCTTTGGAAAGGTAGTGATGTGTGAATGTAAATTGCTACGCCGCCGCCATGTCTGTTTCTATGTCGAGTTAGGGGTGTTGGAAACCTTCCAATTGGTATAAACTGCCGGCTATTGTGTCATTTAATTTGGTCTCGGAAAGTGCCAGAATTTTTATGTCTTTGGTTTCGACAAATTGCTGAAGCTCGTCAATTTTGTTTCCGGCGGTGATGCTATTAATGTTAATGTGTGCTATGATTATATTTTGTTGCGGATGCGTTTTTAGTGGCCCTGGATTTATTTAAATGCCGCTGATGATGAGCAATGTGAGTATGTCTACGAACGTCCCAAGTCTAGTCCAAAGTCTGTTCGAAATAGTACGCTTAGTGTTATGAAAGTTGCGTTGTGAGTGGCATGGCTGAGTGTTCGGTGGTGGGTAGTATGTAACCAGGTTATGCCCGCGAGCAGCTGGGAGGGCCAGATACCTTCCTGTTTGAAATGGCACGTCTCTGTCTGGTGATGGCACTCCAGATGGCGCTGGGGGTCTCCCAGACAACGCACAGTGGGCGTTCCGGCCGGTCTAGCCTCGCGGAACTCAAAAAAATAAATTACCGATTGTGATAACAAAATTTATATCAATCGACTGCAAAATGTCCATTGATCACCAAGATCTCTTTGATTTGATCATTCGATGTTTTGTTCGTAGAGGAATGGGACTTTAAGCACAAGAGTTCACATCACCTTTAAAAACTCATCGTTCACTGGCGATTTAAACGTTCTGGCAAATGTGATGATGAGGCAATATGCTTGCATTTTCCGCACCTAGTGTGTTATAGTGTGATGTAATGATATGTTTCGTGCATATGATAGTTAGATCTAGAAGATTGAGCAAATCAATAAGCCAAATAAATATTAAATATATCGCCTTATCTCTGTTGATGCTTAAAAATAATATAATTAAATTCGATAGTGCCGATATAAAAAGTATCATCAGGTAGCGAATCAAAACTAGCAACAGGATGTGCACTGGGATCTTATATAACGGGTCAAGCTTGAAAAAGTTGCGCAAACTTGCGCCTTAGTCTTTTATGTAACATTTTGCAAGAAGTTTCCGTATTTACTTGAGCGCCCGGGTGTAGGAACCCAGCGCATGGCATATGATCTAAGAGCAGATATGTACTAATTTCATGTATTTGTCGTATACACCCAGAGGATACACCAAGAGCAAAATGTTGGGATATCTATTGGAGATAGCCATTAGAGTCTTGCCCCAAGTTCTACAACAGATACTTATCTTTCAAGTTCTGACCACATCTGGTACCATATTTCCCTGATGTGGAAAAGCCTAACCCTAATTCAAAGCAGGAATACATTTATGATGGCAAATTTGCACAATTTGTGTGAAAATGTACGATCTCTCAACATGGCAAACAAATATAAACAAAACAAATATTAAACAAGTCAGCAAAGGCCAGTCAGCAAACAAGTGAAACGTTTCGAACGCTGCCGAAAATGTTTTCTGGATACCTCAAAAACCTCATTATTGCACGCTATTCAAATTATTATTGTTGCAAAATCATATTAACCCGCGAGTTAATTGGGGTGGGGGGGGGGGGGGGGCTATCTCCCCTCCGTTATTTTGCGATATCTCCTAAACCAACACTGGTATCGTCACCAAACTTTCAATACTCTCTCTCACATTAATTTTACACATGTTTGTTGAAGGAAAAAGATGAGCTTATGATAGGTCAACCGGGAATGACGTCAGAGTGACGTCATGTTCTGCGTTTTTTTGTTGAAAAATAAGAGTTTGCAAAATACGCTGTCAAAAGTAAATTTTTCAGACAAATTCAATTATCATATACCAAATGACTGAGAATAGACTTGGCTATGAAACTGCAATCTTCGATTTTCGATTTTATTGAAATTCAAAAGTTTGAGAAATCCAAAGACCCAAAAGTATAGTTTTTGCAATATTTTCCAAACAAATCAGTTATCCAACACTGGAATATATGTAAACGAGACGTGTCCAGTGAATATGTGTACCAAATTTTAAGTCAATATCGTCAAAAATACTTTACTTATGACCTTTCAAAGACAAAAATCGACCACCTCTCACAGCATTACCATGCATAAAAAATGCATTTTCGTTTTGCTTTTTACTTCTATTTCTATGGAATAAACAATGTTATAGGGTCATTTTTCGGGTTCGAGACGAAAAACGAACCAATAAACATGTGTTACAACGCCTAATAACCGTAATCGGCAGTTTGACCTCGTGACCTCGGATGACCTTGACCTGACCCAAGGTCATAAAAAGCTTAGAATGGTACTTAGAAGTGTCAGACACACGAATCGTACCGATTTATTGACTGCTAATGCGTTATCGCAATTTTGCGCGACAATTCCATCCACCGAGACCTTTATGACACGGTCAAACATTGTGTCTTTGACGTAACCTGTGACGTCATCGGTGACCCTGAGGTCAACAATATTAGGTTTCCCCCCACACATTTTCAAGGGACATCGAATGCCGTTTTAATTGGTAAAATCAGTCCAGTAACTCTGGAGATCCGAGGAGATCCAAATTGTAACCCTAATGTTCTGTATTGCAACTTGCAAGCATTCCCCGCGTTACAAAAGCCCTGCAACATGTCCGCTATTTAACGTAATGTATTCCTTGATTAATTGGCTTTCTAATGATGTTTTACTGGTTGATGCATGTTGTAAGGTAAAAAAGTTATAGGGGTTAATAGGTTTCGCGAGGCTAAATCCCCTTTTACGCCCACTGTGCAACGGTGGCGGTCGGTGAACGGCCCACAATTCAGATGACTGGATGTCTATGGGAACGGACTTTCCCTGAGATCGTTGCTTCGTGGCGGCGGCAAGCGACACTGAACTAAATAAACAAAGCAATAACCCATGAGACAGAAAGAAATCAGAACTGAACATGAGATGAACCAACCATATGATCTGACGACCAACAATAACAAGAATAGTGCGCAATTAGATTAGCATAGAGATACTGATAACTTATCAGCGCATACCACATGTTTAATTAAGTATAATTACTGAACGATAATTCAAGGCAACTCAAATAAGTGTAAATAAGTGTACCGTTATACTGAAATTAAGACAGAACTAAATGATGCCAACAATGAGGGAAAACATAGCATTAACATAGCGTGAACGTAAGCAATGTAATATGGTTGACAGTACGCGATCAGGCTGGGGTCACGCGGACCAGGTAGCAGCGGCGGCGCCAGGCACGGGTTAAATGCCTCTCCTGGTTATCTTCCGAACCAATAATCCCAGCGAGACCCGCAAGGCGGCATTCGAAAGCTCTCAATGAGGTGAATCTAGAGCATACTCAAAAATGTCAAAGTGAGGTCAAATATCAGGCCACGGTCAAGTCAAAGGTCAAAACCGATTTTTTTTAGTTTATGGGCCAAACTTTCCATCCAAAGCCTTCGATTACAACCATTATCACACAAATTGCTTCCACAGGTATGCTAAACATCCCGCATGAGCAAAAGTGAGATTGTTGGCAAAAGTCGAGGTGAAAGTCAGGTCACAAAAGGTAACTATGTGCAAAATATCTACGAAAATCATGCAACACATGTTTAATGGGTTATTTTTCCACGTATAATTCGGTAGTGATATAGTCATTTTACCACCTGAACAAAAAAACACCTGGTCAAAAAACATATTTTTTTTACAAATTCGAGATAGCCATGTTGTAGCGCTTTTTATTGCCTATCTTTTGACGTTTTTGGATTGCATTTCGCTCAAAAATATGGCTTTTGTAAGGTCCGTTTAAAATTTAGCTGATTTTGGGTGTACAACTCGTGTGTAGTAACGCCACCAAATTTGCTATAACTTGAAATTTATTTGATTTTTTTTTACTGAGGATGTACACGTGATGTAGAAGAAGGTAGCCGGAATTTTACATTGATAGCTCTATTTGTTTTTGAGCTATTACGAAAATTCTTCAGGGAGGGGGTGGGGGGGGGGGAGGGGGGGGGGGGGGGAGGGAGGGGAGGGGAGGGAGGGAAGGGAAGGGAAGGGAAGGGGAGGGGAGGGAGGGGTGCCCCCCAGTCAATGGCGGGTTAATACTTTTACTTAGGAACGCAATATTTTTTCAGGTATATTTACAGGTTTTATTTTTATATTTGAATTTATAACAAGTGAATAACAATAACTTATCAGCAGAGATTTAGTTTCGGCCATATATGGGTATCCCTTACACAATAGCCTTTAGGTCGTGAGCTAAAACAGCAAACGATGTGCGAACAAACCCAGATTTTACGTCAGGTCAATGTTTGGGTCAGGACTCAGGAGAGGTCATTGACCTTGACCCTGCGTGCGGCCAGAATTACGTTAACCTGCGGGGGGGGGGGGGGGGGGAGATTCTGCCCCCCCAGAGATCTCAAGAAGCGCTCGGTCGATTTTGATGGGCCAACACCATTCGATTCGTCATGAACTTTTTGGACCCCGACATTTCTGTTTTGTGTGTAAAAAATGGGGGGGTGAGAGGGGGAAAAAAACGCCATATCATGTGGTTCGACCAATTTTCATGCAACAAACGTTTTTAAGCTTGCAATGTACTGGTCTCCAATATATGAAAAGACAAGTACCTAAAAATCATAGGCGTATTCAGGTGATGTAAAATGGGGTATTTTTCTGATAAAAAATATATCCTGTTCGTGATTGTTTGGGGACGATATGAACGTCACATGTGGGCATTTGTTTGCTGTAATTTGTTAAACGTAATATATTGCGCATATGCGGATCCAGGCAATGAACGTGGGTGGGGGAGGGGGGGGGGGGAGGGGGGGGGGGGGGGGGGGGCACCATGCGCGTACCGTTTTTGTTGTTGTTGTCATCTTGTTAATTTGAAGGTGGACCTAATTTGAGGGAGGGTCTCGCCTCCCATTTTGTTGTATCCGAGTCCCTGTGCCCTATGCCAGAAATATGAACTGGCATAGGGCTGAGTCCCTATGCCAAAAATATGAACAATCCTAGTATGTATGATGTATATTGCAGTGAAAATGTTCATGACGCATTTATTCCACCACAAACTACGAATCTGCCCCCGCAGGGAATAGGGTTAAACCTTAAACAAATCGTTACATTGTTTCCTGGAAATATCTTCTGAAAGAAGAATGATATTGAGCGGCTTATCATTTGCCTCAAAATTGTGGAAAGCATAAACGGACTGATCAGATACAGACCTTCGTATGCGAGATGAAGCTTGATTCTCAAAGTGATGGAACTTCAGATGAGACAATACTCTAAAGATTGAGTATACTGGCCAGGCGCCAGTGCCGTCTCGCCAGTAACGCCATTAGGCGGCACTGGCGCAGGCTGTCCAAACATTAATGAGCGGTTGGCGTTGCCAATCCCATGTTTTAACACGCGCCCTGGACGGGGGGGGGGGGGGGGAATCCACCCCCGTAAGGTTTTTCGAGGATAGCGGAAGAAGAACGACGGCGGTGCTGTTCGGAAATAGCTATTACCCACATTATGTGCAATTCTTGACCTCGGGTTATCTCAGGTCAGGTCACCAGACCAGGCCACGTGACCCACCACCTCAAAAAGTTTGCGGTCGTACCACAGCCATAGTTTTTCTGCCGATCGGTTTCGAACTTGCAGGATTTCAGACGGTCATAGGTACCTAGGTACCTACAATTCGTATATCTCGGATTTATATTATATATATATATATATATATATATATTATATTATATATATATATATATATATATATATATTATATATATATATATATATATATATATATATATATATATTATATATATATATATATATATATATATATATATATTATATATATATATATTATATATATATATATATATATCAGTGACCTAAGGCAGGGGCGGATTCAGGGGGGGGGGGGGCAGGTGCACGCCCCCCCGAAACGTCTGAGAAGGGCCCCCCTCTGCGTGGACGCATGGGCCTGGGTCCATCCGTGTCTGAGGGCCCGAGGAGCTCTTGCCAAGCCTGGTATCCAGCATGTCTGAGCAGGCCCCTTTCCAGACCTTTGAGGGCCCACCACTGGTCTGAAAGGCCCTCGCTGGGCCTGAGAGGGCATTTACCAAGCTTTCAACAGAGGCCTTACGACAGTCCAAGGGGACATTACCAGGCTAAGGGAGCACACAAAGCTGGTTTGAGAGGGTCCTTTCTAGATCTTAGTGTGATGGTCGCCGATGTGAGGTCCTTTTTAGGTCCCTTGAGGGCCCTACACTGGTCTGAAAGTGCCGTTACTGGATCTGGGAGGGGCCCTTCAACGGTGTCTGCTATCCCCTAACCAGGCTTGAAAGGAACCTACGCCCCGCGTTAGAGGGCCTTGCCAGGCCTTAGGGGGCCCTACGTCGGTCGGAGAGTGTCCCTTGTCAGGTCTGAATAAGTCCTCGCTGGGTCTGAGAGAGCCCTACACCTTTCGGGCGAGGGCCTTTACCCAGTTCTAAGAGGGGACCTGGGGTGGTTTGCGAGGGGTCCTGGCTGGGCCTGAGAGAGCTCTACACACCGCTTAACAGGGCATTATCAAGCCTTAGAGGGGACCCTACGCTGGTTTTGAGAGGCCCAGTTCCAGTCCTGAGTGGGCCCTGCATTAGTCAGAGCTGGCCCTTGCTGGGCTTGAAATGGGGCCTGCACCTGTTTGAGAGGACCCTTTCAAATGGCCCTAAGCCGGTCTGGAGGATTCTTGCTAGGCCTCAGAGAACCCTATACCCCAGGCACGTAGCCAAGTGTGAGGGCGGCGGGGGCGGCCGCCCCCCCTGGAGGCCAGGAGGGCCCTTTTTGGCGCGCGCGAGGGCCCTTTTCGGCGCGCGCAGCAGCGCGCCGAGAAGGGCCGACGAGACCGCGCGAAGCGCGGTATCATAGGCTCTTTAATAACACGAAGCGTGGTCTTTAGAGAGTTTATAGAGGACTTCAGAGGTCATTTAGGGTCATTAGGGCCCTCTCTGAAAGACCAGAGGGCCCCCTTGGACGTTCAAAAGAGCCCCTGTTCATGTCAGAGGGGGCCCCCTGGCCAGACCGAAAGGGGCCCCCTGAGCGGGTCAGAGGGCCCCCCTGAGCACGTTCGAAATGGGGCCCCTTTGAACACGTTGAATTGGCCCCCTAGCTAGCACAGAGGGGGCCCCTGGGGCAGGTTGAGAGGCCCCCTGAGCATGTCGACAGGGCGACAAAGCGGCCAGCGCAGTCTTTTTTTCCAGGTCATAAGGGCCCCTGAGCAGGTTGGTAGGAGGGCCCCTGGACAGACCAGAGGGCCCCCTGTGCAGGTCAGATGGGCCCTGGCCCAGACCGAAAGGGGCCCCTAGGTGTGGGTCAGAACAGGCCCTTGAACATCCGAATGAGCCTCTAGCCAGCACGGAGGGGCCCCAGGGCCGGTGTGGGCCCTCGGAGCATGTCGCAAGGCGACAAAAGCAGCCAGCGCAGTCCCCTTGCTAGGTCGGAAGGGCCCCTTAGAAGGTTAAAGGGGCCCTGGAGAGACCAGAGGGCCCCTGGAGAGACCAGAGGGCCCTGGAAAGTTAAAAAGGGGCCCCCTGCGCAGATCGGAGGGGCCCCTGACCAGACCGAAAGGACCCCCTGGACGGGTAAGAAGGGCCACTGGACATGCCGAAGTGGCCCCCTGGCCCAGCACAGGGGGTGGCTCCAGGCCAGGTCGGGAGGGCCCCTTGAGCATGTCGGCAGGGCGACAAAGCAGCCCAGCAAAGGCCGACCAGAGGAGTCGCTGGGCCGATCGGAGGGGGCTCCTGGGCAAGTCAAGAGGGGCCCCTGGCTGGACCTGAAAATGGTCCCCTGGGCCTGTCGGAAGGCCCCTTGAACATGCCGGATGAAGTTCCTAGCCAGACTGGGAGGGGCCCTGGGCAGGTTGGAGGGACCCCCTGAGCAGGGGCGGCGGATTGTCGGTGGCAGTGTACCCAAAATTCCCCCCAGTCAAAAATCCTGGGGGCAAAAGGGTTAGTTTTGCCCCCCCCCCCCTCCCAGATTTTAGCCTGCTCAATCTGGGGGCAACATGACCCTTCCCCTCCCCAGGATTTTCATTTGAGGGGATTTTGGGTACCCTGCGCCCCGCAATCCGCCGCCCCTGCCCCTCTGAGTATGGTCGGCAGGGCGACAAAGCAGCCAGTGGAGTCCCTGGCCAGTTCGGAAGGACCTCTGAACAGGCCGAATGGGCCCCTTGACACACAAGAGGGGGCTTCTTGGAATGTCAGAGGAGGCTCTGGTGAGACCGGAAGGGTCAAAGTACGTAGAGATCCCAGATGAAGATTAAAACAAAGAGGACTTACTCCACAATACAAATATTAGAAGCGGAGCTTTCGGGTATATTGTAACACCCTTCGTCAGGGTGCTACAATATACTCGAAAAATCCGATTTTATGTTTTCCTGTTGAGTAAGCCCTCTTTGTACTATATATATCACCCACTCCACATCATGTCTTTTCGTTTCGCGGATCCCAGATGAGTCCCTGAACAGGTCGGAAGGGCGTAGGAAAGGTCAGAGGGGGCCCCTAGACGATCTGAAGGGGACATTGGGCCTTTCAACAGTAAGAATACAGTTGTACAGGGAATAAAACTCAAAATTTTCGCGCCGCTCCGCGGCGCGCAATTTAACTACAAATTCAATTATATGCGGGTTAGGAAAAAAATCGGTCAGTTTCTCGGCGCATTTATGTGTTATGCTGCTACTTTCCTATATTATTGAGTAAAATAGTTCATTTTAGCACCTTTTCCCCGCACTTTTAAGCGCACAATATAGCAATTATAGAGGTCCGCACCATACGCAATGCGACGCATTGATGAGAAAGCAACCCCAGGGCATAATACTCAAAATTTTTCGCGCCGCTCCACGGCGCAATTTGTTTAAGAGTTCCAGGTCTTGAGCTTACAAAAATATTCCAAGTTGGTATAGCTGATTCCAAATTCGTGTCGCTAGTTCCAAAGTTGATGTGGCAGTTTGCTAACTCAAGCTTCTAAACGTTGGTATGGCCCATGCCATACCTGCCATACTGCATTTTCCAGCCTTATAACGTGACTTTTCATGCGTTTTTTTTTTTTTTGGGGGGGGGGGGGGGGGGCCTTTCAACGTTTGGGAAGGGGCCCTTTCGAGGCGCCGCCCCCCCCCCCCCTGGACGAAATCCTGGCTACGTGCCTGCCTATACCAGACACCAGGCGAGCCATTTGGGGCCCGCCTGAGCCTGAGGCCTGGTCTGAGCCCTCTCAGGCCTGACAATGACTCTCTCAAACGGACGGAGGGACATTCAAGTTTGGCAGGGGTCCTCTCAGGCTCAGAAAGGGGCCTCTCAGGCCCACCGATAAAACTCTAAAAGAGACTGAGGGACCTCTCAGGCCCACCGATAGTACTCTAAAAGAGAGACTGAGGGACCTCTCTTGCCGACCTTGGGCCCGGCCACACCGACACAGGACTCTCTGAGAACTCTCAAGACCGTAGGCCCTTTCAGACCAGCACAAACTCTCTTGACCCTTTCAGCTCCCTTGACGTCTTATGTGCCCCCCTGACATTTTTTCCTGAATCCGCCCCCGACCTAAGATCGGGTCAATTTCGTGACCTCCCCATTATAAGTCTGTGGGAAAATATTCAAATGCTTCCTATTCCGAGGATGCGCATGATATCAGTCCATTTCGATTTCAAGTCCCCTGGATCCACCCCTGATATCAGTGTCACCCTGATATCAGTGTCACCCTGATATCAGTGTGATAAAGTGTCACCAACCCGCTAACATCAGACTTTTTCTCCCGACAGATCGGTGCTCTGGAGGACGATTTCAGCTGCCTGGGAAGCTTCTTTGTCATCTTCGTCTTCC
Organism: Chirona hameri; assembly: GCA_036785665.1. Taxonomy (NCBI): domain Eukaryota; kingdom Metazoa; phylum Arthropoda; class Thecostraca; order Balanomorpha; family Balanidae; genus Chirona; species Chirona hameri. The sequence continues at coordinate 442 of JAXIVJ010018313.1, read as the reverse complement.
CGCTCGGCATCTTCCGCTGCCTGGCGACCCGGCAGCGGCGCTATCTCAACTGTGGCGCCATCTTCGGGTGAAGCGGCAAGCTATAGTTTTTGCCCGTCGCCACCCAAGAGGCGCCAGCGTGCCGCCGACTACAGCGACGGGCGACGGCGTGGAGAAATGATTAGGGGAATTCGATGCTGATGGCTTTGCCGGTACTTAGGGATCAACTTGTGATTTTCTTCTTTGGTACTATAAAATACTGACAAATGACTTAGTTATACTGAAGATGTGCACGTTTCTGTGAAAATATTGCGCTGCGAATACCATCTACTATCGGCTTCAGACGTGCGAACGCTCCTTTTTCGCGATATTTTCTAAACCAACCGTCTAATTGCGAGGCAATTTTTAACAGTATAAGTTTGAGCTTTTGGATTCATTTTTTTGTCAATATTGTCTCCAAGAA
>JAXIVJ010018312.1:0-23610 GCA_036785665.1 Chirona hameri | reverse complement strand
GGAGCACTTTCAATTCCAGACATGATTGGTCGCATGGGGATGTTATCTTTATGTATTTTTGGTAGGCCTCGCATTTTTGGAACAGAGGGCGCCTCTTCGAGCAAATGGTACATTTTCTTACCTCTTTCTGACTTTTTCATGATTTTCTAGCTTCTTTGTTAAACAGCTTACTCTGTTTTTCACCTTTGATTTGACTTCTTTTCGTATGTTTTTTTGTCATTAAGCATATCTCTTTTTCATTTTCTCAACATATTGCGTTTTGTCCATTATAACTATTCCTCCCCTTTATCAGCTTGAGTCACTATAATTTCACTGTCGTTGGCTAGATCGCGTAGCGCTTCTACGTATCTTCTGGGTAAGCTACCGGTTCCTGGTCGGCTAAAGCTTTGCAGCAGGTCAAAACACCCTGGATATATCCCTTATCTACATCAGTTTCGTTCCATTTGTAATTTTGCTCCATATGTTCTGTGAAAGAATATTTGTGTTTGCCTGAGTCAAATTTAAGACCCAAAGAGATAAGGCTTCTTTGTCATATTCGGTAAGTGCACGAGATGAGAGGTTCATCACGATGTCGACATTACCTGCTTCTTTCCATTTACTAGCCCTACACAGTTCATCAAGCTTTCGTTTTAGTTGGCTTCGCTGTTCGCAGTTGTATCGCTTCAGTTTTTCTTCGTGATGTCGTTTAAGTTTAAATCCTCTTCTTTGATCGTTTAATACGTAAATGTTAACTCTTATTTCGCTACAAGCCTCTTCTAAATAAGTTCTTGCTGTAGCACTAAAGGGCTTCTCACTATTCTGTATTGTTGCAGGAGCAGATTTAGAAGCACTTGTTCAGCAAGACATTCTTTCAAAAACTTAAGACGGTTTAAACTGCTAGTGATCTTTCTTCTGATGTTAAATTCTTCATCTCAATATTTGAATTACTGTCGCCATCATATGACAATTGTGAGTTATCCATGACAAATATGGAAACATTTTTCGATATTCCGGGCGTAAAGGGGTTAAATGGGCTTGGGGGTTAAAAATGTCAGAACAACCGCTGACGGCTTCCAAATGCTACTACAGTACTGAAATATACACTACTTCGATTGCTACTTCGTAGGTAGAATTTAATATGATCGCTTCAAATGCTACTACATGTACTGCAAATACACTATTTTGACTACTACTTCGTATATTTGCTGGCGTTTAATTCAATACAAAAGATGTAATCTATGGAAATAGAAGTTATTGATAGCACACAATACGTTTAATTTATAATAGACAAAACAATTACGATACAAATTATATCTTGTCTAATTCATTTGGGCGTTACATTCCTTACTGTTCTACCCGTTGTTCTATTACCCTGCCCTACACCTACGCTGCTGGACTTGATCCTGACCGGTGAGACCGGTCTACAGGATTTGGTCAAAGTCCTCCCAGACCCTGTTGTCGACCATCAGCCGGTGCTACTGCGCTCCCCCCCCCCCCCCCTCCGACAGCGCCGACGGCCCACCGCGACTACGATTCGACCATGGGGACGCGTCGACTGGGACGCACTCTGCTTAAGCTTTCTGCTCGCGGACTGGGAGCCGCTGCACACCGCCGGTACGGTGGACGATAAACTTGACGCGTTCATGAAGAACTGGAACGCAGTCGTCGACACACACTGTCAGCCCGTCACTGTGACGTCACGCCGACCGAGCTGTCCGTGGTTACGCGGTGACGCGCAGATCACCGAGGCCATGGAGGAGCGCGACGAAGCCCGGAAAGCCTGGGAACGCCAACGCACCCCGGACTCACGCCATGGGTACACGCGGTGCCCAAACCGAGTGAAGAGCCTTTGAACCCTCGCGCGGCGTTCATTCATGGGTGACCGTCTGTCGACTGACCGTCGTGACTTCTGGAGCCGCATAAAGCAGTTCAGCCTACGGCCAGTGAAGGGGAGAGACGGCCTGAGCGGCCGCGCCGACGCGTTCAATGCCCACTTCGCCGCGGTGGGGCCCCACATAGCGGCGGAAGACGCGTGACAGCACCGCCCAGGTTCTAGAGGGCCTGCGTCCGTACCGCGTCTGTGCCTCTGCACTCGAGCTGCGCCCGGCAACTCTACTCGAACTGTCCGCGGCTATCAGCCTGATGAGCGGATCGAGAGCGGTCGCATCGATGGTGTTCCTCTGCATGCTGTCAGAGAGTGTTTTCCGGTCATTGCGCCTCATCTACTGCACCTGATCAACTGCTCGATTGTCTCCCATACCTTTCCCGACGCCTGTAAAACCGCTCGTGTCACTCCGTGTACAAGGCGGGTGATCGAGCAGACCTCAACAACTTTCGGCCTATCTCCATTCTCTTCGTGCTTTACAAAATTACAGAAAAAATCGTCTGTCTTCAACTGACGTCATACTTGCTCGAACACCACGTGCTTACACCGACCCAGTACGCGTACCAGCCGCGTCACTCCACGGAGGACGCCCTGATTGACTCTGCCGAGTGGCTTGTAAGGGCCGTCGATAATGGTCACATTGTGTCGCTCACGACGATCGACCTCAGCAAGGCATTCGACAGCGTTGATCATGGCGTCCTTCTGGAGAAGCTGGAGTGGGGTGGTGTAGCCTCCGAGTGGGTTAGGAGCTACCTACGCGATCGGAGACAGGTGGTTGGCAGTAGCAGCTCGACACCGCTGCCGTTGTCACACGGTGTGCCCCAGGGATCCTGGTTGGCCCAATCCTTTTTCTGATCTTCATCAACGACCTCTCTGCTTCCTTCCCCATGGCCGCCTCCTAGCTGACCTACGCTGATGACACTCAGCTCCTTGACATCTCCCCACCTGACGTCACCGGCTTATCTCACCTCAAGTCTCGCGTCAAGGAGTCCATCTGGTACCTTCAAATGTGGTTTCAAGCCAATAGTCTGAAAATGAACCCAGAGAAGACGGACTTCACACTGATCGGCACAAAATCATCCATTCAAAAGACCGACAATTTTCATATCAGCATCTCTGGCACAACCATTCACCCATCAACCACAGTGAAGGTGCTGGGTGTACTCCTCGACCAGCATCTCAGCTGGGAGGCCCACATCTCTGCGGTCGTCCGGCGTTGTAACGCTATTCTCGTGTCGCTGTTTAAAATTCGCCACCATCTGAACCAGGATGTTCTGAAGCTTCTGGTCTGTGTCCACGTTTTCCCCCATATACAATATTGTTTGTCTGTGTGGGAGGCGCCGTCGACTGCCATTTGAACAGGGTACAGAAAGTTGTCCACTTTGCCGCTAGGCTTGTCACTGGTGTTCGTCGCTACGATCCCATTTCGCCGGCCCCTGGAGACGCTGGGATGGGTCAGTGTGCCCGCCATTTCGCCGGCCCTGGAGACGCTGGGATGGGTCAGTGTGCCCGCCATTTCGCCGGCCCTGGAAACGCTGGGATGGGTCAGTGTACCCGAGATGGTGCGCCGCTACGATCCCATTTCCCCGGCCCTGGAAACGCTGGGATGGGTCAGTGTACCCGAGATGGTGCGCTGCCACCAGTGTAAACGTGTACCGAGCACTACACGAAAGCGATTCACCCTCCACACTGCGTTCGCTTTTTATAACACGAGAGGAGGCCTCCCTGCGTCGTAGTACCCGGGCCTCTGCGAACGGTGTCGGCGCACTACACCTCCCGCGCGTCCGGCTGACCGCCACCCAGCGGCAATTCCCCTACCGCGCGGCCGCCGCCTGGAACATGCTGCCCAAAACGGCCACCCGCGCCCCCTCGCGCCGTGCCTTCTTGTCCATCTTAAAACCCTGACCTCTGTGACTGCGTTCTTTCTAACTTAAAGTGTATCCACATGCCTGTGAAACGTGAATAGCGTATGTTGTAAACACAAGTTGTTCTGAATTCTCATTTGTGCTAGTTCTATATAATCTTAATCAAAAGAAAAGCCAAAATATTATTTAGCTAACTTTTGCAACTAGCCTACCAGCCTAACCTTTGATTAAAATAATATGCTACTGGCACGGATGATCATTTTGAACAACTTTCTGTACATTGAGCAAGTTGCTAAACTTTATCCAACTCATATCAACCTTATCGCGTATGTTGTGCCTTCCTTGTACATATTGCCATTTATTGGGTGCAGAATAGCCAATGCGTGGACGCTCCTCTAATACACGAACGAACATTTCTTTATAAAATTCCGGTATCAATCTCGTGCTAACCCATGTCCTATTGTAATCCATTTTTGTGATGTCACCAACGTAAATTTTACTTCTTTTTTTGGAATGCCTTGGCAAACGCCAGTTCATTATTTGCAATAATTTTACCCACCCATGATGCTCTCATTGCTTTATATATGGCCAGAATGTTTGGCGCTTTCAATCCCCCTTGTTCAATTCCTTGATATAGCGTTTTTCGAGTGACCTTTGGTGGTCTTTCCCTCCACAAAAACTTCATAATTTTGCTCTGAATTGCATCCAAGTGTTTTATTTCTATCCGCGCTGCTGACATAATGTAAATCAGCTGAGAAATGACCAAGGACTTGGCAATGGTAATCCTCTCCTTTATGGTCAAATCACGCTGACAACATTGATTCAGAGTGTTCTGTATTTGTATCATTATAGCTTGCATATTGTCATCGCTGCAATCTTGCACCGCACTGAACAGTACGCCTAAACTTTTAAGGTGCTTGACGGGAACGGAACCGCAGATCAATTCCTCTGATTGCATTTCCTCTCCTATTCACATATACTGACATTTGTTCAAATTCAGCTGAAGACCAGATACATTGCCGAACTCGTCTATTATCTTGATGGCTTCGACAGCAGAGATCGAATCTCTCACGAACAATGTGGTGTCGTCACAATATTGCGACATCCTAAACTCACATCCAGATATTGTTAGGCCTTTTACAGTCGTCATTGCGTGCAATTTAATGGCTAAAATTTCAACCACCAGCGCAAATAGAAGGGCAGAGGCCGGACATCCCTGTTGGAGCCCGCGGGATGGTTTAAACCAGCTGGATGTGTAGCCGTTGTTAATTACTGCTAATTCTGCACCATTGTGTAGAAGTCTTATCCACTCCAGAAAATTACTCCCGAAGTTGAACTTTCTTAAGACGTCATACACAAAGGTGTGTTCCACCGTATTAAAAGCGTTCTGGAAATCCAGCGCCATTACAATGCCGCTCAGCTTGTCCATCTCACAGTATTGAATGATATCGTCCACTGTGCGCAAATTGGTCCCAATGTACCTTCCACGAATAGACCCAGTTTGGTCAGCCGCAATCAATTTATGCATTACCAGCATCAAACGATTTGCCATGGCCTTGGCCGTTATTGTATATACAGTATCTAAGAGGCATATGGCGCGTTTATTCCATATTAGCTTTTGGTCACCCTTTTTAGGAATTAACGTTACCACGCCCCTACGTTGAGTTATGCAAAATTGGCCCTGCTCCCTTACCTGATGTATGGCATTGAGCACGATTAATTCCAGTTCTGTCCAGAACAATTGAAATAATTATTTAGAGAAGCCAGAAGTTGATGGTGCTTTATTGTTCATCATTCCGTCTAAGGCCGTTTTACATTTAGCTCCTGGCAGTGGTGCATCGCAGATATCTCTATCGGCCTCATTTAGCCTAGGGAAATCAGTTACCCCGAGGAAGCTGTCACATGTCGGGCCTTCGTCACCTGCTCCTGTGCAAGCGCCGGAAGTGTACACCTTTTGGAAGTGCTTTTTGCAATACTCCAGAATTCCTACGTTTCCGGTAATAAGCCCATCGTTTTCAGATTGCAGTACATTTATCTGCTTCTTCATATTTCTACTAGCGTACAAGTTAAATAAATATGTTGTGGGTCTTTCGCCCTGTTCCATCCACCTTGCGCCTGAATACATCATAGCCCTTTTGCCCTTTTCGTCCTCTATTTCATTTACGCGACGCTTAGACTCCTCGTAATGTTTTAGAACCTCGTCACTGGGATTGTTTGCCAGCTCAATTTCATATCTTTCCAACTGTTTATGCGCTATTATGCTCTCTTCTCGCTTTTGTGTGGCAATTATCTTACTCCTTTTTATGCTGCATACCCTAATTTGGCTTAATACTATTCCAAATTTTAACCCCCAATCCTCCACTGCAATATAAATTTCCTCTCCCCGTGCCGCCTTCTGAATTTCACCTCTAGCGCATTCTATAAATGAAGCGTCCTGTAACAAATTGTTCCGGAAGCGATACAGACCGGGTCCTTTGTCGCCCGAAAAAAGAGTGATTTCTATGTTAACCGAGCTGTGATCGCTATGGATGCCAGGTTTTATTTAAACTATACTTACTAAATGATTGCTATTTAGATATTCACTTGCAAAAATATAGTCTATTCTAGATTGCTGCAAAGGTGCTAATCGCCACTATGTGTACCGCCTTAGCTCGGGATACTTTTTGCGCCAAGTATCCATAAGACTGTAATGCTGAACTATCTCATTTAATATGCTCGCCGCTGAAGATAAGCGAAACCTACTATTCGTAGTGTCCCGGTGACTCAGCTGTACGTTCATGTCCCCGCATATAATCAAATAATTATGCTCCATTTGCGTCATGTCCTCAATTTTGCATCTCAGTAGCTTATAAAATCCCGATTGCTCTTGCGTGTGACCCTGTGTGGGTGCATAGCCAGCAACTAGTTTCAATTGGAACTTCTCATACTTCAAGTCAACAACAGCCATCCTACCATCGCCGTCGCAAAACCTCTCGCTCGCCGTGCATATCTCCTGCACTGACCTGGGAAGCATTACGGCCACCCCAGACTCATTGCATCCTAAACCATGGCTAAATATAATTTGACCTCCCCATTCGCCCTGCCAATACGGTACATCTCGAGCGACAGAATGCGTTTTCTGTAAGACTACTATGTGATTTGGGTAATGCTAATTAAAATATCGAAACACTGTCCGTCGCTTGATAGTGTTCCGTAACCCGCGAACGTTAAATGTGCTGATCTTTACATCCGGCATAACTGAACATGCGTGTCATGCTTGATTTCAGCTTGCTGCATCCACCTACTTATCTCTGAATTGGTCAGTATGCCATCGCCACCTACCTTGACCCGACCAGGTCACCTTTGAAATTCGTCCGCAACCACCAGCCCTATAGATGGCGAGGCAAATCGAATGCATGCAATCCATAGCTAATAATGATTATATGGCCTCGCCGCGTACTGATACCTGAGCTGCACATGCTCAAGTTCGCGTTGTGAGAGTTATTTTTACCATCTGCTGCCTTCCCACCACCCCGACCCCGTGTTGCGCCAAACCGTCTCGTCTCGAGGTCAATCTCGTGGCTGGCTCCTCGCCGGGGTCGAACACCCGAACAGGCCACTCCATCTGTGCCACTCGGACTCACAGTAAGCCACAACTCATCATATACCCTAATCATGTGACAAATTATGCGGAAAAGGACCCAACCCGACCCACGACAAGAGACCATATACATGACTGCATCGCAAATTGTCTAAGCGTTAACTATAATTATGCATCTATTATGAGTTTGCGACCTCGCTACCTATCATGTCTAATTATACACTCACAACATGAGTCGCAGTTGCCCGCCGGGTCCGTCGGCGGCCAGCTGTCATGATGTGGCACTCTCCAAAAGACGATGAATGCTCCGGCGTGTGCCGCACCGTCACCGCTAACCTGGCAGCGCCCGAGGCGGCCGCCGACGGACCCGGCCGACACGCTGCTCCTCTGACGCCGACCCTCGGCCGCCTGCAAACAGTGTTGGTGTTGTAAACCTTGCGACAGCAACCTCTAAGCATCACCAAGCAACACACAATACAGCGCGTGTGTTCTACTTGGAAATCACAAAGAGCGGCGAGATCGATCGATGCACAGCCCTATATATCTTACTTTACAGAACAATTCATGACACGACCTGTGCCGGAGATCTCAAGACCAGCTAACCCAGGGCTAAAAAAAAATTTGTCGTGGTTGTCGTCGAAATTAAGCCCGGGGTTGGTGGTTGCCGTCCTGCGATATTCAAATTAATAGTGCAAAATGTGCGCAATTGGTGCCATTATACACCCTAGTGCACTATCAATACTGCCGGACTTTTTTCTGACTTAAATATTGAGCAGTACCCGAAAGCAGAAGACGGGATGTCGATACATTGATCGGAAAATTTGACGTGCAAAAATGCACATAGAGCTAATTCCATTGGCGCATTGAGCGTCTCCCTGCCATCATTGGTTCGGAAAATAACCACTAACCAGGATGGGCATTGGACAGATATTGCCACCCCTCGTGAATGGCGTTCGGCTGAGACCCCAATCAAAAGCGAGTTATGTTTGTACCTGATTTTGCATTGTTCATATGCCCATGTGACTTCTCACAACCATCGTCACAACTTCAGCGTGGAATTCGTCACCACAAGTTTGGACAAGGATTCAGTGCGTCGCACAGCGCACTGTACTTCCCCAGCGCCACTTGCGCGCAGCGCACTGAATGACTGAAGGGGTCAATGTGTTAAAAATAGTTGAAATAGGAATGTCGGGCCGGCCGGGCGGGAGTGACGCAAGACGGACCACCCACTGTGTCCGCCGGCCGCCGCGCCGCGGACAGGGAGGGGGCAAGCAGGAATGCCGCAGGGATGGCCGTTGGTGGCACGTGGGGCCGGGGACTGGTCACAACAATGCAAGGGTAAGACAGGAAGGGACGCGTTTGCTGATACTAGTAACTATGCCAGACAAAACCTAAATATACCAGATTCAGCAGGCATTAGGACAACCGCGACAACCAAGGGTATGCGCGGTATGTAGGTCTCTTGTAAAAGGGTCGCTAGGAGTGGTCGTCCGGACCGTCCAGACGACAGCCGTGGTTGTCTCGCCGATACAGTATATAGTATTTAGTGTATAGTATACCTACAGTATAGTTTTTTTGCTGCGTGAGTGATTTGGAATGTAATTGTAAACCCGCGCAGCAAATGTAATTGTAAATGTAATTGTAAACACGAAGGCGTGTTTTAGAACGAAGGCATGCGAGAAGCAGAGATCGAAAAAAAACATATGCCTAGCACATACAGCTGGGTTAGGATAGGTGGATTGGGCTAGGGTAGACATTTAATTATTTTTGACTCGGTAACCTCAGCAGGACACCGAATGTAGTCGCCGAAATTCCATGTCCTTGGTTGCCGGTGAGGACGACAAAACGACACAAATATTTTAGCCCTGAGCTAACCATCAACTCGACCTAGTTACCTCACATAACTCACTTGTAGCGTCTTATTGTTCACATTCAGACTTAAATGTCCTCGGTAGGAAGCTGTTTCGTGCCACATGCACGAGGTTTCTGTATACCTTCTCGTTTTCCTCACTCACCCTGTCACAGCAAGAGTCTCACCAAAACAGTTCATCAGACTCATCGTCAGCGTCCGCCTCCTCCTGTCGTATCCCGGCGACGCACCGAGCGGCCTCCGAGAGGCTTTAGCGCCAAGGACCCGCATCCCGCCTCCCGGAACTTGCCAAGCCAGTCTCCACCGCCACAAACGCGTCGGCGTCATCGCCGCCCCGGCGCCACCCGCGCACCGGCACGCCGGTCGCCCGAGAGGGCGCCCCGTCCGACCGAGACGGCGCCCCGTCCGACCGAGACGGCGCCCCGTCCGACCGAGACGGCGCCCCGTCCGACCGAGACGGCACGCCGGCCGCCCGAGAGGGCACCCCGTCCGACCGAGACGGCGCGCCGGCCGACTGCTGTCTTCCGCTCGCGTCCTCGCCGCCCGTCCAGTTCATCACAACCGCCGACCCGAGCGCCGACGACGGCAACGCCACCGACATATCGGCGTCTCCAGCACCGCCCTCGCAGCGGCTTAGGGGGGGGGGGGGAGAAATATACATTTAGAGCACTCGCCTGAGGAGTCACCGCCAGGTACTTAATTTCCCGGGCAACGCCGGGTACCCCGCTAGTCTCCTATATAAAGGGCACATTCAAACCGTTTGACAGATATGGACTCGAAAACCCTTGGTGGTGGACCCAAAACCCATACATTCTCTGAATCAGCATGATGGCAGACAGGTTGTGTACCACCTACCACCCAGATCGGACCTCCATAGTTTTCAAGTAAATTTTGAAAGCGAAGAATTGATGTTGATTCCAATGATATTCGTATTTAGTGGCCCGAATATCTGCATATGTTGAACTTTTGTAACATTCATCTGCGGCCATACGAAAACAACAAGCCAACGCCACGCTAGGGTCGTGTATTCCAAGGCCCTATAACCAGGTAAGGACACGAGCCATTTGACCTTGAACTCGGCGGACCACCGGATGACGTCACTGGTGGTAGCCGACTCCTTCGTAGTCAGTACACGAAGTCAGTCGCAAGTTACAACTCGCCAGTGGCGCACACAGGGAGGGGAGGGAGGGGGGGGGGGGGGGGGTCAAAAGGTCAGCTGACTCCTCAATTTCTGAGGGGAATGCATCACATGGACCCGTATTCTGGCCCATACCTGGCGCTGGCAGGGGCCCGGTCTTGGTCAGGCCTGATCGAGGCAAGGGCCCGTTGCTGGCAACTTGGCGTGATATAGAGGGCCGGTCAGGACGAGGGCCCGGTCCCTGCATATTTTTAATGCTGGCCCGTTTCTGGTAGGGGCCCGGTCTTGGCCAGGTCCGATCGAGGCAGGTGCCCGGTGCTGGCAAAGGCGTGGCATGGGGCCCGGTCAGGACGAGGGCCCGTTCACAACATGGCACGGTCTTTACATATTCTTGACACTGGCCAGTTCCTGGTAGGGGTCCGGTCTTGGTCAGGTCCGATCGAGGCAGAGGCCCGTTGTGGCAAAGGCGTGATATGGGGCCCGGTCAGGACGAGGGCCCGGTCACAACAGGGCCCACTCCTTGCAAATTCTTGATACGGGCCTGTTACTGGTAGGGGGCCCGTTCCTGGTAGGGGCCCGATCAAAGCAGGGCCCCGGGGCTGGCAGAGGCGTGATATGGGGTCCGGTCAGATCGAGGGACCAGTCACAACATGACTCGGTCCTTGTAAATTCTTTATACGGGCCCGTTCTTGGTAAGGCCCGATCGAGGCAGGGGTTTATCACGTGTTATACAGGAGTATAACGGGTACCACGGATGTATGTCGGGCATCGTAGGTTTTTGACGGGTACCTCGGGTGTATGACGGGTACACAAACGTATTACAGGTACGACGGGTGTGCCACGGGTAGTGCGGGTTATCAATCCCTAATTGCCTATCACTGGCTAGCACCACCACTTGACATGTAATCGCCCAGCGGAGCGGACGGGTTAGCACTAGTAGTACCTGCTCATTAGACCTATCACAATGACCTAACCTAACCACACCTAAAACTAATAGCAGAACCCAGGGCACTATCACGAGCAGAAGCTGACCTCACCTACCCCAACTAAATCTAACCTCACATAACCTAGCCTTATCTTGTTTCAACAACAAATATCGGGAAAACGAATGTAATCAATGAATCTCATCATTCTAGAGTTAACACAAAAGCCACTAACAAATAAGTCATAGATTGAGTGAAAATACCGCAAGGTGAGCTAAATATCTATTATATAGCTTCATAACGCTTGATGCCACGAAAGGAGGTAATTCAAACAAAATGAGTGGGCAATCGATTATTTCCTATCGGCAATGAGACCGCCAGTCCGTTGCTCGGTGTGCTGGGGATCCCGGCAGATGCTATTCTATCTTTTTTTCCGGGCGTAGTATCTTCCCGCTCTCGGTCTACTTTCTCAATGGCTATCAACAAACTCAACAAACTCAACTTTGCCTATCGGACATTGGGGTCACCAGACATCGGACCCTCCAGCATGACCGGCCGGTCACCTCTCTGTTTTGAAGCGATCGGTATGGTCTCGTTTATATGTTATGGGAAGAGCCTACATTTTCGTTTGACACTAACCAACCTTAAATAGGAAACAAAATGGCACAGGATCTGAGACATCCATTGCGATAAATTCGTGCATGCTAGTTGGTGCCCTCAAATGTTATCACCGAAAATTGGGTCCCAAGCGGTCTGCCGTTCACAGTAATACATAATAAACTGGCATTCAAAAGCCTCCTATATTGCACCCGGTTGCCCTCTAGCGGAGATCGCTGCGAACGGGTAGATGGCAGCACCAGTATGCCAGCCGGCTGAAACCAGTTCGTAATCTGCTGTTTCTCCTTTCCGAGATGAAAAACCGAACATCTTACGTCACCCAAGACGCCAAACTAGCCTCTTTAAGAAGCATAGACTATTCGATCTCTGTATCAATCAAAATAACTTATTTAAAAAAAGTAAGACATAAAAATAACTTGTTGATAAAAATACCACGAGGCTATGTTTAAAGTTTATGTCATGCTGACCCTCGCTGAGCCATATTTGCTGAACTCTCGTTCCACAATGCCATCGGAGTATTGCAGTTCAATACCAAACATGCGCACAAATCCATTCGTTTTCGAAGACAGGGAAGTATTTATCATGTTTCGCCCAGTCATCTGAAGACTGAACCGCACGTCCTTTCGTCTCTGCCAATGACGGCAGGTAATGCACGACAGGTCAGGTCAGGTCAGGTCATGCGATCAGGTGTGACTGTGCGAATGGCAAGCGCTGAAAATAACTTTAAACTAACTTTGCCACATAATTGAATTGGGAGGACTGGGGGTTTTCAATCTACTCGTGGATATTTTTAATGGACGTTTAAGGTAAAAACAGATTGATAGTTACGAGGACGAACTGGCGTGAACTTAAGACTACATTCATTTTCGTTTAAGTAATTTTTCAATCTATCAGACATGCCACGAAAAGACCAGAAATTATTCCGAACATGGCTGGTGACAGCTAAATGGATAAATGATTAAAGACAGCATGTCACAGCCATCGCTGTTCCCGATGATTTTTGTGTGTAGCCTCGAAGCATTCCGCAAGCAATAAGCTCAATTGAACAAGCTGCAATTGAAAATCCATGCGCAATTGCACTCATCACATATACCGTGACGAATAGGCGCACCCCTGTTTCGCGTGCAAAATGTACCTACAGACAATTTGAATGTCCGGGAAAGATCCAGACACCTCACTTCCATGGTACTTCATTCAAAATAAGTATACTTTTCTACACTTGCATTCACTGTTTTCATGTCTTCAATGCATGTTGGATTCCGTTCAAGTTTTAGCATTTACCGTTGCTCTGTAATTCCTGCAAGGAACTGGAAAGTGTTGAGGAAAAATACTTGGCAAGTAGGTATAAGGAAAAGCGCAATGATTATATGAATTTGTGAATGTCCATACTACTTGCTTAAGCAACAATAGGGTAATAGTTATTTAATTGCAAGTAGTTACTTTACCCAGCTTCTGCTGTAAAATGCAACTTTGTGTTGTGTTTATGGCTACTGTCTCCTGGACTGCTGTTGCAAGGAAATCTGTCTCGTGCGAAAACAATTGAATGGAAGATCTTTATAAAGTAATAGCCGTTTTCACGAAGGATTATTGCGCTGAAAAATGTCTGAAAGATTCTGAAAGTTTTGAAAAACTACACAACTTTTACATGTGATTTTTGTCTAGAAATGTCCCTCATAATTGTGTAATATGTTGGTAAGAATAAAATATGTTGACAAAATTGCGGTTTGGTGGTAATAAGCAAGATAAGTAGTGATATAATCTTCCTGAAACTTTTCAGCGCAATAATCCTTCGTGAAAACGGCTATTGATAAATATTGGCAGAGGTGAAATGATTGCTAGACTTTCCGCCAATGACACAAACTTATCAAATTCCCACAAGTATCAATAAGTCGCCCAATAAAAGCTTGCTTACCTTTGCAGCCAATATTTGCAGACTCCAATCGTCATAATAAGGACAGCCAAGTCGGAGGAAAATTTGCATCAGCGAAGTAAAAATATTCGGTGCCCTCGGACGACGACGGTCGGTTCACAGCACCAGTAATAGTTGATGGGTTTCTATTGGTTGGGGTTGGTAGCACTCAGCACGGCGCGGCATACGGGAGACGTCACGAAGTCGTCACTCATCTTTGGCCTGTTACGTGGCGGATAACTGTAGTGTATATAATAATAACAATTCCGACTAAGATCAATGCTTTCTGCGTTTATGCACCAGTCACAGTCAAAGCGAATTTTGAACTTTGAAGGATGGACATCCACATCATATTTTGGATGGACATGCAATTTGTACCTTTTGGGGAGAAATATTAACCATCTGCCGGATAACAAATCTTGAATATTTTATCCCCATGAACTTGCTTAAGGCCTTCTAACATTCTTACCAAGGAAAAAGTCGATGGCAGAAGATTTGTGAATATTTTACCATCATTCGTTCGTTGCCCACAGTTTCTCTCACAAAACCGGAAAGCTTTGTAGCTAAAACAAAAATTAACACCAAATTTGGGAGATATTTAATAACCGTACATGATATACGTTCAACAATGTTGCTAAATCTTTGCTTGTTTTAAAATCATTTTCTCAGTATCATTGCAAACATCATCAATAGTGGAAAATTGGTGTTGGGTGAGATCGGTGCTTCGGCCATTTTCCCACCAAAGAGCCCGTCTAGTGGCCAGGGAGTGACCAGGGGTGACCAGGGAGTGACCAGGGATGACCAGGGAGTGACCAGGGATGACCAGGGAGTGGCCAGGGATGACCAGGGAGTGACCAGGGATGACCAGGGAGTGGCCAGGGGTGACCCGTCTAGTGACCAGGGATTTCCGCCATGCCCATTGCACACTGTGCAACTTTTCACCCTTGATTTTGGACTATCCAAAATACAAGTATGATCACACTCAAACAGGAAGTTCATTGGCTCAGTTGCCGACTAACTGACCTATTTCAATCAGTTGAGACAATGTTGCGATTATTACGAGCGAGCGCGAAGCGCTCGCGAGTCCTCACTGAATCCGATCCGACCGTAACGCTTTTCAGAAGCTTATATCTTTGGAATCCCGCAACCGATTGATGAGCGATCTTTTCCATCTGATAGCCCCATTCACTCAATGCCCAGCCCTATTCCTAATAACCTAGCCCCATTCACTCAATCTCAATGTTATGTTATTGCCATGTCTCGTCTCACGTGAGGGGTCAGCATCGCGCGTGGCACGTGCCGCGTCAGAGGTGTCAGAATACGTTATCCTGCTATAGCTGATAAACAGCTGGAGCGATTAAGCTGAAATTTGGTGTGTGGTTTGAGACCAGGGTCATTCCATACCAACTCACCCACCGAAAACCAAATTTATTACCCGACCATCTTGAATTTCGACCAAAATTTGCCTTATGCGACATTGCCAGTAGTGTGGTCACACTACTGGCAATATCGCATAAGGCAAACTCTGTGCCCCACTGCACTTGCGCACGTGCGCACCCCTGTTCCGTAACTCAGAAACTATCGGGTTTCTACGGGCTCGCTCGCCCTTCGCCGATTAAGGCGTCTTACTGGTATATTTTACATTTAGTGTATCATTGAAAACCAAATGATGCTTCACTGCGCATTAGCATCACAGATTGTTTACAAAAGGAACCAAGCCACATTAGCCAAGCCGGCATTGCTCAGACCAGGGCAGTGGCAGCTCAGATTCCCACAAAACTCACCACACTCAAAACTCACCAAAACTCACCACTCACCACACAAAGCGAACCAGGACAAACGACGGACAGCCAGTACGGTGGATGTTGACCCCCATACACCTTGTACAGGAAAAACACTACCACATCACAAGGTCCCTACAAGGTCGGCTTTCCGCGTGGTTACATTGTCTTCATGTGCGCACGTGGGGGTGCGTGCATGTGTGCGTGTGTCGTGTGTTGTTATGCCCATGCTTGATGAGCAGTGTTTATGGTAAGATTTCTGGTAAGTTTATGGTAAAATTTCAAGTAGCAGCACAGGAGCAGTGATTTCAGCACGAAATAAAGCGCCTAATGTTGTAATGACGCCATTGGGTGTATTAGCCACTTGAAGGGAATAGGTCACCTTGAAAGTTGTCTTGAAATTTGGATATACGGGGTATTTCGAGCTGAAAAAAACGAATATGGCATTTGTTTGGACGATAGATGGATATCCTGACATCAAACTGTCTGCTGAGCCCATCGCAGTTTGCCTACAGATCTCGCCACTGTACGGAGGACGCCGTGCTCACCGCTATCGAACGCCTGGTCAACAACACCGACAACGGCCGCATATCGTCGTTAACGACGGCAGATTTGTCGAAGGCGTTCGACAGCGTCGACCACGACGTCCTCCTCACCAAGCTCTCGTGGTATAGCGTGCTGGACGTGGCCTGGTTCAGGAGCTACCTGAGCAACCGGCGGCAGGTGGTTCGGGGCGGACGCGTGTACCTGCCGATGGCGTGCGGTGTGCCCCAGGGCTCGATCATCGTCCGATCCTGTTCATTCTGTTCACAAACGATCTCTCTGGCCATCTGACGCATGGCAACCTCATCTCCTACGCTGACGACATCATGCATCTTGACTGCGCGATCCCTGACAGGCCGGGTCTTATCGATCTCAAATTGCGTCTGGAGCTCACTATCTGTGAGCTTCAGTTCTGGTTCTGTGCCAACTCTTTGAAAATGAACGAAAAGAAAACCGACTTCATCCTGTTTGGCTCAAAGCAAAATTTAAATAAATGCGCTGACTTTCACTTCAGCATCAATGGGTCTGAAGTGGCTGCCTCTACCAGTACCAAAGTTCTCGGTGTCGTCTTGGACCCCTGCCTGTCATGGGACGCTCATGTCTCGCATGTCGTTCAAAAATGTAACGGAATTCTCATCTCCTTGTACCGGATTCGGCATTATTTCACCAAAGAAGTACTCCAAATTGTGATTCAGGCCTACGTGTTTCCTCACATCACCTACTGTCTCTGCGTGTGGGGTGGGGCGGCCAAGGACCAGCTTCACAAAATCCAAAAGCTCATCAACTTTGCGGCCAGAATTGTCACAGGATCCAAAAAACATCAGCATATCACCCCGGCTCTAAATTCTCTAGGATGGTCGAGGATCGAGACCCTGGTGTCGCACCGCGACGCCATCAAAGTGTATGAGATACTGCGCGTGGAGGGCATGCCGGCCGAGCTGCGAGCTCTGTTTGTGCCCCGCTCTGCCGTGTCGGACCGCCGTACTCGCGCCACAGATCAGGGCAGCCTCCACCTACCTAAGTGCAGGCTAGCCGCAACCCAGAAGGCTTTCTCATATCGTGCCTCGGCGGCCTGGAATAACCTGTCATCGTCCGCCCTTGCCGTGCAGACCGTGGGCGCTTTTAAGTCCACATTACCGACTTAGCTGACTCAGTAGTATCATTGTAGTATCAGCAGTATCATTGTAGTATCAGCAGTATCATTGTAGTATCAGCAGTATCATTGTAGATGGCGTAGTATCATTTAAGTATCAGTAGCATCATTGTAGATGTCGTCACAATTTGTATCTGTCTTACCTTTTGCAACTTGTTGCTTATAGGTACTACTGTCTTTATTAGCGTTTAGGTCTTGTATAACATAAATTACTGCTGCGTGTGTGGAAGTGCTGTGCTGCGTGTGTGTGCTGCGTGTGTGCTGCGTGTGTGTGACTGCACCGTATCGCAGGTATAGGTGAAATAGGCTTCTAATGGACGTGAAAACAGAAAAGCCACATCGTGGATGGTTTTTAATATACTGATATATAATATACTTTTCTCCTTCATGGCCATACAAAACCTCATGACAATTATGACGTTATGCATATGGTAGCTTGGATATGGAAACTATTGCACACAATAACGACGCACTTTAAGCATATATACGCAGGCTGCTTGTAACGTAAACTACCGCTGTGAGGACCCGAAACAAGTTTGGGGCGCCCGAAACTTCTTCTTCTAAAAGGGACCACTAGTCCTGAGTCGAAATTACTCAGCATAGCGAGGTAATTATTTCACCACAACTCGTTTTTCGATCTGCTCTACAAATCTGCTATCTCAGTTAAAAAAAACATGTTAAAGGTGAACTATTCCAGGTAGAATACAGTAATTAATATACTGTGTAATATGACCTTTTCCTCGACAGAAAGTAAGTAATTAATAAATACAAAAAATTAGTCGTCAATCTGTTATGGTTTGAGAATGGCCAGTGGCCGAAAATTCACCTAATATAATTTTATTATTATTAATTACTTACTTTCTGTAGAGGAAAAGGTCATATTACACAGTATATTAATTACTGCATTCTACCTATAATATATACTATGTTCCTCGCAAGAGCACCGAACAACGTTTCGTGAACTATTCCCTTTAAAGGCAATGTTTCACCTTTGTATTGGTTTTGAACTGAGATAGCCATTATCTTTGGCCGTGATTAAAATGTCGAAAATACTAACGTCATTTTCCCCAAAACTTAGCGGTTTTTAAGCAATTTAACTTATAAGTTGCAAAATGGGGTCTAGGCTGGTGCCGCCGCTGATTGGCTGACAGCCACTTTGTCAGCCAATCCCACTTTGTCAGCCAATCAGCGGCAGCGGCAGCGGCTCAATAATGACGTCATCATCCCAAATATAAAACTTTATTTGTATAAAGTTAAGTGATTTTTAGAGATAAAAAAAAATCAACCTCGTGTTCACCAGGACTTACCTCATATTTTCGACTACATCCAGCGTATATTTGACAACTTTCAGAAAGGTGAAACATTCCTTTTAACCCGCGCACTGCAGGGGTTTTGGGCCCAACACGAACTGCAGGGTGTGTGTGATTTCCGCCCCCCTCCCTAGATCTCGAAAATTACGCTATGTAGCGACAAGCCGAAAACGGCGTTTGATAGCTTGATACAAGTTCTATCGAAAGTATTCAGTATTTTGTTTTAAGTCAGGTCAAAATTGAGGTCACCAGAGGTCATCAAAGGCCAAATTTTCCAGTTTTCCCCTGTTTTAGGACTTCGCTCCAGAAATTCCCATATATCTCGGGACATGCTAGCTAGAAACAAACGGGAAAAAGCGATCGCCAGCCATTGAAATTTGCAATCGGAAACATGGCCTCAAGTTTGATCTGGGGTCAATATTTGAGACTCCAGAGGCCAAAAAAGGGGGATTTTTTTTCAAAACCGTTTTTCGCTAATAACGTTTAACCTAATTAATCTAACGGAAACTTGTTTACGCCATTATGTTTGTCTCGTCAACAAGGCACTTCGAATGATATACATGGTGATCTTGTTAGGCCAACTTCTCTATCTTTATTATGTCGCGAGTTATTGACAAACAAGTGATGGTGAACTCGGATGACCTCAAATGACCCCATAGTGGTCACTGAACAAAACTTACACTTGGATCATTAAGAACATCCTATAATAACATGATCCAGAAGTAATTGGACTAATATCATGCATATCCTTGAAATAGGAAGCATTTTAATATTTCCCCATTGACTTATTATGGGAGGTCACGAAATTGACCTGACCTTAGGCCACCGATATCAAAATTCCGAGATAAACGAATTGTAAGTACTTATGCCCTCATGACACCCTGTAAGTTGCACACTGATCGGTGAGAAACTCTGGCTTTGGCACAACTGCAAACGTTTTTTGAGATAGGGTCACTTGACCTAGTCTGGTCACCTGACCTGAGATGACCCGAGGTCAATGTTTTCTCAAAGTGTGCGCAATTGATGTCTTAACAGGTAAGCCAAAACCCGGCGGCGCTGCGCGCCGCCGTTTTTTCGCTATCTGAGAAAAACCTGGGGGGGAAGGGGGAATCAACCCCCCTGCAGTGCACGGGTTAAAGGGAGTGTGCCAACTGTTTTGGAATGTAAATTTTTTCATATAGTAAGTACTTTGGGTTTGATTGTTGGATACGATGAAATTCACATCTGGAGCCCCTTTAGTTGAATTTCACTTATATTGTTTTTGCTTATTCTTGTGTTCGATATCTATAAAACGATCGCCACTATAGTGATATTATGTAAAACGGCGCACGTAAGACAATACAATTACGGTCACGTCATGAGGGACAAGTTTTGCACAACATGTTCCTGTCATTGTGAACTTTATTATGTGGAAGTTTTGTAGCTCTAAATTGATATCTTCGTCGAACAATGGCCATCAAGCGTTCCGATCAGAGGAACAGGCGGTACTGTTCGACTGCTGCTATCAGCGCGCACGAGCTACTTTGTCGAATGGGGCATGTCAGCAAAATGTCCGCCACCAGGGCGGCGCTGTACGCAATGTGACTCAAGCGGCGATCGCCACCATTGGCGACAATGTATTAAGTCACTGTTTGAGGGTGGCTCTAAAAATAGTTACGATGGCAAAATGATAATGACTCACGTCTCATGTGGTTCGCTGAAGCTTCCTGAGCTGAATGCTGACATTTTTTATGATATCAATAATCTGGGTCGCACAAAATCGCGGAAGTTAACCATGCGTGGCGAACCGCCATAAGGACGAGCGGCCTATCCAGCCTCAGCGGACGAACAACCATATTGACTCGCCGCGGCAGCCGTCGTCGGGGCCGCTGGCTGCGGCTCCTGGGCGGGCAATCTTTCCATCCACCGTGGCTCCGGGCCAAACAACAACAACATATTGGTGGCGAAACAACAATGGTTGTAAATTTGATTGTTAAACTGATAAACATTCATATATTTAATACAAAATATGGAAGGAAGGTTTTCACTGTACATTAATTGCGATGCCACCACAGATGGAACTTACTGTTTGAAGCACTCCTAAAAAAATACTCACCTTCGATTGAGCAGAAAATCGTATTGTCGACACCAGCTTATGACATACTGCTGGAGCAACAGCAGATCCTCTCCAGAAAAAAATGAGGAAAATACACAAACTTTAATATAAAATACGGCAGGACCAACGACTTGCTAAGCGCGGTGGCATATGGCCAAATTTTATTGCCTGCTCAGTGCCACTCCTTCAGCTCCTCCCGTTCCTTCTGCGCCGCCTGAACCATCGTTCATTCCCATCGCCATCTTGTGTGGCCTTGATCGTATGATACATATAAATAATGACGGTAAACTAAAATATTGCCGTTCACCCGAACCACAGTTTGCGCCACCGAAGACGACGGCTGCGGCGAGACGACATGGTCGATCGCCTGCTGGGGCCGGACTTCGCCCTTATGACGGCTCGCCACTCATGGTTGACATCGGGGCGATTTTGTGCAACCCCAATTATCTATATCTTCAAAAAATGACAGCATAACCCAGAAAGCTGCAGCGAATCACATGAGACGTGACCCTTTAGCATTTTCCATCGTAACTATTTTTAGAGCCACCCTCAAACATTGACTTAATGCATTGTCGCCAATGGCGGTGATCTCCGCTTGGGTCACATGTACATCAGTGCCATCTACATCTTTGTCAACTGACATACCCCATTGCTATTGGCCGGCGCTAACGATATGCTAGCAGTTTAATCAATAGTTGCAGTGCTTCTAGTAGCGGAAGCCCTCCGGAGTCTACCCGATAACTTTTTGCTTCCAGCAAGTTCCTGGAGTCTTTGGAATATCTCAGCAACTAGGGTAAATCTGGAGAAATGAAGTCATGGTTCAATTCAGAAAATTATGTTCTATAGACCAGTCACTGGCGGATCAAGAGGGGGGGGGGGGCACCGAGGTCAAGGTCTCTCCCAAACGCCCAAGTCGTAAGGCCAAACTATGTTTTGGCCTATCCCAAAACGGCCAGCACCAGTGCCAATCTAGGCAAAACAAAGATTCTTTCGCGCTGAGCAGGGGGTGTTATCCCTATAGTGTGCCATAGGTAAAAAAATGCTACCAAATGTTGCCAATGCGACGTCATGGGCATGGTCAAATCTGATTAGTTCTGAAACGCTCCAATCCAAGTCGGCTCCTATGGAGAGTAGACATAATACAAAAATACTGTTTGATAGCTCGTCAAAAATTATTTCGAAACTTTTGGACATTTTTTGGCTCAGGTCAATATTGAGGTCACCAGAGGTCATCAAATATCAGATTTTCAAGTTTAACACGCGCCCTGGAGAGGGGGGGCGATATCCGCCCCTCAAGTTTTTCAAAGCTAGCGCAAAAATGGCGGCGCGCAGCGTCGCCGTTTTTTGCACACCTGTTTAGAAATGAACTGTCCACATTTTGTATAGATCCTGACCTCGGGTCATCTCAGGTCAGGTCACCAGACCAGGTCACGTGATGACCTCAACTCCAAAACGTTTGCAGTAGCACCACATCCACAGTTCTACGCCGATCGGTTTCAATATTACAGGATTTCATAAGGTCATAGATACCAACAATTTTTATCTCGGATTTTTAATATCTGTGACCTAAGGTCAGCTCAATTTCGTGACCGCCAACACTTTTTTTTGTCAATAACTATCGGCATAATGAAGATTAAAAAAATGGTACCAATGTGTTTGTCTCGTCGAGACACGCCTCCCAATATGCAATATGACCAACTTGGGTCACCACTTGACCTTGACCTGAGGTCAAATTTTGCAGTTGCAGCAAAACCCGGTCACCATGAAATGATTCGAAGCGCCTTTACAAGACAAACACGATGGCGTACAAACTATTGCTTTATCTTTATTAGGTAAAGAGTTATTTGCGAGAAAAAAAAACTATTTTTTAAATAACCTTTTTGACATTTGATGACCTCTGCAACCTAAACTATTGATCTGAGCTGAAATCTGAGGACAACTATGGTGATTGAATTGTTCGAAAGCTTTCGATTGTTTTTCCGTTTGTTCCTAGCTGTCATAGTTATTGAGATATTTGGGGGTGTTTGAAGCCAAGTCTTAAAACTGGAAAATCTGACCTCTGATGACCTCTGGTGACCTCAATATTGACCTGACCTAAAACAAAGAATGATAACTTTCGATAGAGCTTGTCTCAAGCTATCTAACGCCGTGTTCCGCTTGTCGCTATGTTGCGTGGTTTTCGAGATCATAGAGGAGGGGGGGGGGGGGGCGAAATCCGCCCCCCCACCTCAAGGGCGTGTAATTATCATAGGCCCTCCAGGGCGCGTGTTAAGGGCTTCGCTCCAGAAAGCCCCAAATATTTCGGAAACTACGATAGCTAGGAGCAAACATATAAAAAGATATATAAATCTATTAACAAATGCAATCGCCATTGGTGTCCTCAAATTTTAGCTCGGGTTAATAGTTTAGGCTCCAGGGGTCACCGAAGGCCAAAAGACTATTTTTTGGTCAAACTGTTTTTCGCAAATAACTGTTTGCCTAATAGGGATAGGGTGAATTTTGACCCCATCATGTTTGTCTCGTCAAGGCGCTTATAACTATATTCATGCAGACACGGTTAGGTCAACATATACATTTGAACTCAGGTCAAGGTCATGTGGTGACTCAAGTAGGTCATGTTGCAAATTGAAAGACGTGTCTCGCCGAGACAAACATATTGGTGTCAGTTTTACTTCCCTATCTTCATTCTGTCGTGAGTTATTGACACACATGTGTTGGTGACCTCAGATGAACTCTTGCCGACCCTGTAGAGGTCACTGAACACATTGTACCTGGTTCATCAAGAATACACTATGATAACCTTATCCATGAATATTTGAACTGATATCATTCGTATCCTCGGAAAAGGAAGCATTCGAATATTTCCCCCCATTGACTTATAATGAGAAGGTCACGAAATTGATCCGACCTTTGGTCACAGATATATAAAATCCGAGATAATTGAATTGTAGGTACCTATGG
>JAXIVJ010018311.1:0-23611 GCA_036785665.1 Chirona hameri | reverse complement strand
GTATGCCCATGGAGACTGCATTCAATGTTCCCGGGATGATCGAGGCTGGAGCTGGGACTGAAGCAGGGAATCTTGGTAGCTCGGACATCGGTAGACACCAGCAAGAAGCTGTTTCCAGTTGTGATGGCGAATGTTACTGACAAACCCATCCGGATCAAAGCACGGATGGAAGTGGGGAACTGTGAGCCGGTAATACAAATACTGGTTACTATCACCAGTCCGTCAGTGGAAGAAACTCACGAAACCTTGCCGGCCCATCTCCGCACTATGTCTGAAACGAAGCTGTGCGGAACTGTCTCCGGAGGAAAGTGAGCGTACACGGCAGCTCCTTGTGGAATATGCTGATGTGTTTTCCAGTGGAGATCATGACCTGGGCAACACTCACCTGACCGAGCATCGCATTAATACCGGGGATCATCGGCCCATCAAAATACCCCACGACGTCTACCGGCACCCAGTGGACGTTCATCTTTCAACATCAGCCAACTAAGTCAGGACGCGACAGAAGGTGGTAACGAAACTTCAAGAAGTCGCCACAAGAATCATCAGTTTCGGCCCGTTGCCGAGGATCCGTTACGATCTCGACCGCACAATGGGAGCAGTGCCCGGCTTATCACGCCGAGCGAGCACTATTCCACAGTATCCCAGAAGGCACTCAGTTTATTAGCCTTGGCAGGTCCCTGACAAAGGTAGTGCAAAAAGCGAAACACTGTTGTGTCGGCCACGAACATGTGGCTCGCCAGTGATGGCATTCATCTTTTCTGTGGCGGGATATGTGAAAGTCATGAAGAAGGTGCCCATGTGGCTAACCTGCCCTGCCTGCAGTGCTACCCTGTGTAATATAGCCAGATTTAAAGAGATCAAGTGTGTTCATAGAACCCAGCGTAACATTGCTCTAGTTCATATTTTGTATTCAAGAACCCATCTGTGTTCACTTTTCTATATCTATATCATCTCATCATCTTTTCTATATCTATATATATATATGTATATATATATTATATATTATATATATATATATATAATATTATATATATATAATATATATATATATATATATATATATATATATATATATATATATATATATATAGCTCCTCCCACTTTCCGAGCGACGGCCCCGAGCGGAAACCTTCGAACTCTGAAAAACATGTAAACATGTTTCTCTCCTCTTTCTACGATTTTGAATTATCGCTTTGGTATAGTATAGCCTATAGGTAGCACAAATATAATGCAACAATATCATACTATGATCATGAAAATAGTAATGCCGATGGAGAAGTCAACAAAACCCCACGTCTAGGTGAGAGTGGTCTTCGGATCAAGTGTATCTTCGATAGATTTTCGTTGACTGGTTCCAGCACTCAGGTTTATGGCAGTAACAAGGGAATGTTCGCCAAGTCACGGGATCAACGTTTTCCCACACAACGTAAGCGTTTGTTCGGACACGGGCGTTGGGACGTAAGCGAAATATTATTTTTCGTGCTTTTCAAGATGACCAACAAAAAATGGCGGCCAGCTCAAGACTGTCATACCATAACCATTAGTGAACCTCCACACAATGGCCGAAATCCCTGCACTCTCATCAAGGGACAGCACAGTGAGCTTTTTTCGTGTAATTATTGGAAGAGAAAAGAATGCAGATACGGACTAGATGGCTACATGCGTCCCTAGTGGCACCACATACTCGCCTTATAAGAGCAAGTGAGACATCCGCCACCAACGGCGGTTCAGCCGCGGGGGCACACGGGAAGGACAGAGGACCTGCTCTGGTGGGGGTGCCACTACAGTCCTCACTGACCGCCCAACACTCGACGGCGCGCGCGGGTCGCGAGTCAAGGTCGCGGCCAAGGTCAAGGTCGCGGAATAGGTCGAGGTCGAGACCGGCTCGACAACCCGAACCACTGGACCGCTACGGGGCAACGCTGGGAGAAATTGAGACGCTCGCACGTGGCTCCCACAGGCACTAACACGCACACATCGCACGCGCCCGCGCCTGGCCGCGCACCACTGCGCCACGCGAGCTGACGCTGCTCTAAGCTCGGCGTCCCGGCCACCACACGAAAAAAACGGTAACAACAGGTGAGAGACAAACTGCCTGTCACGGGACGGCTAACACGGAACTACAAAACGGTCAACAGCGGTACATCGGTACATCGGTACATCGGTACTCTCAGGTCAGCGCATGGAGAGGGCGGGGCAGCGGCGAGTCGCCCCAGACACCTACGACACATACGTACGGGTTATATATACAGTTTGACAGTAGATTGACCACGCTGGTCACTTAGTGGGTGACTATGGTCGGTAAGATCAGGTTTGTACGGGACAAACTGATAGATAAAATAAACACAGAACGCATGTGATGATGTAGCAATTAACCACCAAATAACCGCAGTTTTGCGTCTCAATTTTAAACATAACACGACGCAGGAACGAAAACGCAGGGTGCATGGGGCAGTCAATGACCCTACTTTCGTGGCTGGACAAACATAAGGTCATTAAGAGCACATGACTAAAATGGGACATAAATGTACGTTTCATGGAATGTGGTCACAGGGTAAGTAAAATGGTTTACGATAACGTGTATCGTGATGCAAACAAAGGCCTATTTCACAAAGCAAAAAAGTTTGTAATTACAAAGAATTTCTTTGTCATTACAAATCATTTTTACACATGTTTGTAGTTTGGATTTCACAAAACCCCAAGGCAGTAAATCTCAATTTACTATTTACAAAGTACTTTACAAAGATATTGTTTGTAAAAGTCTTTGCAATTGCACATGTTCTATTTCTCAAAGGTTGACGGAAGTGAGGAAATGTTTGCAATTACAAACTTGTAATTCCAGTGGGTCAGGGGTTCTGAATTTCAGAAACTGCATTGACAGTTGACATTGTTTGACTGTTTAGGTTATTTTCTTGGTGAGGTTGTTACGTTGCCGAGGTTGTTTTAACAATCAAATTATTTGTCATTAGCATCAAGTTTAATTCAAACGTTCTTGATTGCAAAGTTTAATGCTGACTAAAATTCCTGTTTACAATTTGCTTTACAATCGGTAATTCAGAGGTGGCGAAGGGTTGTGAAATAGCTTCTTGTGAGGTTTGCAATCTTTTCTTGCGTTTGTAATCGCAAACATGTGTAATTACTAACTTCTTTGTGAAATAGGCCTCAGATTAAATACAGGAAAATAAAAATATATCTTACTGTAAGAATAAAC
The DNA here is from genome assembly GCA_036785665.1 of Chirona hameri. NCBI lineage: Eukaryota > Metazoa > Arthropoda > Thecostraca > Balanomorpha > Balanidae > Chirona > Chirona hameri. Next base: position 20,397 of record JAXIVJ010018311.1, on the reverse strand, counting down.
ACAAACTTGTAAAATGGACTACAATAACGAACCATTGTATATGCAGACATAGGCATACATATTACATAGTTTCTCAAAATTTTGCTATCGACTTCCAAAATGTCACTTTGTATGGCAAAGGACCGAGATAGACGACTCGCAAAGCAATGTGCAGTGAAGGTTAAATGATAACCAAAGGCATACGCATTGCTGGAAATACAACATTATGACGCAATGAGTAGTGCCAGAATCCTTCTTTGTATTATGCTGGGAAGTAACTCAATTGTACACTAAAAGAAGGCGCTCAGACGAGCATCTGCTCATCTCCACTGCTATGCACGCATCAACACTTAAGCCTCATTATATGACACAAATGATGGTGCAGCTTTAACGCTTTTTGCCATGAACAGCTGTACGAAAATGATAACAAGGTTGTTACAGGACGAAACTTTTCAGAAGTTTCTGACCTCTCATTCTTGCATTTTTGTGAGTGGTGTACGTACACATTTGTAGTAAGTCATATGGCTCTGAGTCATTAAGTGACTAATTTCAAACAAAAGGGACAATTTGAGCACATGCCACATGAGATAGTTTGGGAATTGGTGACGACGCATTATCGTAAGTGACTTAAGTATATCTGTGATTAACACTAACGTCTTAATGTTTTGGAAATTCGATGATGATATGCATGTATATTTGAGCTTTTCGGGAATGATGTATCGACAAGAACGTCCGATGAGCGTTTCTTTGCGGCTGGACAAAGAACAGATCATCGCACATACTCATGCATACATAATCAATCTTGATATGCCTTTCTACGTAGACGGTCCGTGATACTGTTCACGAATGATATTTTGAGTTTGTATCGGTTGTTAACGTGTCTTCATGCTGTATTATCTACTCGCTAGTTTGCTTGTTGTTGAAAGCACGGCGAACTATTCCACCTTACAGAGTCCACATATAGATAATGATCCAGGTCCATACATTTGGGATTTAGACTCGGAGATACAAATGTGAGGCCATATGTCAATGATATGCTTTCTGATATGGCTGCTAGGGTACTTATTGAACTTCACTTCTATAACATAAGGATTATTGCAAAGGACTAAATTGGAATTAATCGACTTCTTCCTAAAAGTTAAAGCGGTCCAAATCGCAAAGCTTTGTAATACCCAGTTACCACAACCTTTGGCATCCGCTTAAAACTGGACCAATGAATCCAAACGAGTCAGGTACTGATGTCAGGACCATCAGTACCTGACATCAGTACCTGACAAACGAGTCAGGACCAATGAATCCAAACGAGTCAGGTACCAAACCTCCAGGGAGATGTGAGATATCGCTAAACCTCCAGGGAGATGTGAGATATCGCTAAACCTCCAGGGAGATGTGAGATATCGCTAAACCTCCAGGGAGATGTGAGATATCGCTAAACCTCCAGGGAGATGTGAGATATCGCTAAACCTCCAGGGAGATGTGAGATATCGCTAAACCTCCAGGGAGATGTGAGATATCGCTAAACCTCCAGGGAGATGTGAGATATCGCTAAACCTCCAGGGAGATGTGAGATATCGCTAAACCTCCAGGGAGATGTGAGATATCGCTAAACCTCCAGGGAGATGTGAGATATCGCTAAACCTCCAGGGAGATGTGAGATATCGCTAAACCTCCAGGGAGATGTGAGATATCGCTAAACCTCCAGGGAGATGTGAGATATCGCTAAACCTCCAGGGAGATGTGAGATATCGCTAAACCTCCAGGGAGATGTGAGATATCGCTAAACCTCCAGGGAGATGTGAGATATCGCTAAACCTCCAGGGAGATGTGAGATATCGCTAAACCTCCAGGGAGATGTGAGATATCGCTAAACCTCCAGGGAGATGTGAGATATCGCTAAACCTCCAGGGAGATGTGAGATATCGCTAAACCTCCAGGGAGATGTGAGATATCGCTAAACCTCCAGGGAGATGTGAGATATCGCATCGTCATCCGCTATCTGTTGGCGAATGGGTGGTTGAGATGCATGCAGGCTCATTTTCTCATCACCCCTTCAAATGGTTCCTTCCAGACGCAATTTAGCGAACGATAAGCTTGGCATGAGAGGGAAGTTGCCCACCATTCATAAGAACATGTCTGAACGGATGCGCTACCCCTGTCGTACACTCACACCGAGAAACCCCTCGCAATCACTTCTACCTTAAGCACCTTAACTCATACATTCACCCCAAAAGGAGCACTTCACTTTCAAAAAACGAGAAACATGAACTTGATCGTTCTCCTCCACCCACGGTCCTCCTAGCAGGTGTCCTAACCCTAGAACTAATAGGAGACACCTCGTTTTCACTCTATCAATACATATACACCCAAAGACACTTCTGCTCTCAAATCCCCTGCTAGGGGGTACCTCTTCAACAGGCCTAGTCTACCTGTGTCAAGTGTAACAGGGAACAAGCAACACACCGTTCGGCACACGACCACCCTTCGGACTGTGCGCCGATGCGCACCGCAATCATAGGTGGAAAAGCGACAGTGATGAGAGTGACAGCTAGAGCACACCACGATGAAAAGTCATCAAAGGTCAGAAATACCAACAACATTGACCAAAACCATCTGAAAATGGAAGACGCTTAGTGATAACTCACTGGAAGACTTGTTGCGAAGACTGAACAGCAATCTGGATTGCATCACATTGCGTGCTGGGCAGGAGAAGAACGCTAGTCCTACCGCTTCCTTCCACCACAGCGCCCCTTTCTGGAGTCGGGCGCCGCACCTCACTAGTAAGCTATCTCTCTACAAGTGTCCGCTGAAAATGACACCGGCCTCTCACCATAACGTTGCAGCTGACGTAAAAACGAATGCATCTAAACCTGCTTCGTTGTGGTTGTTTTCTCTTTCGGTCGCTCTATGGAAAGCTATTTCAGAAGCTCTTTTGCTGACCGTCACTAGTCAAAGTCCTGGGACTTCGGTGAAAATTCCATATGCTAATTGTTTTCAATCTCAAGTATCAAAATCTTTTCGGGGATTGATGCAACTTTGTGCCCATGTTTCCAGTGTTTGTCTCGATTGTCTATACGCGATAGGTCGGAAGACGGCAAGGAGATAGCACAGTGTCTTGGCCACGTAAAAGACAGCTAGCTGCCGAACTGCTGTCTCAGGTGCTGCAGCTGTAGTGGTAAGTCATGCCGGCCACCCTGTCGGGTTGGCCGTCTCAGACCAGAAGCAGTTCAAGGCGGCGACACTGCCACGACACTGACAGACGGCCAACAGCAAATGTTCTACCGCAATCGTAACGATGCAGGCGGCGTAACTACTCTGTCTAGAAGTGGCTGGTGCTGCTGCGCCTCGGCAGGCTAAATCATCGAGTCGAATTTGCCGACGTTCTTATTTCTGACGTCGCCGATCTCTGGGCGACAGATGGTGGAGAGCCGCTGAAAATAAACAACGGCACAATCAATCATTTACGTTGGGGTCTTCAAGCACCTTGATTTTCCAGCCCGTGTAGCTCAGTCGGGACAGCGCGGCGCTGGACTTCTGAACTGACCCACCCTGGCAACGTGGGTTCGAGACGCCTCGGCGCTCGCTGTTTGCTCCTGGTGAGGATAACCTGCAGCCAGTGGCAGCGGCCGCGTTCAAGGTGAGATAAAGCCAGCGAGTCGGGCGGACCGTCCTCAGTCGTTAGGAGATGTTAAACTTTCGCCTCTAAATTCTGCCGGTGACTGGAACTGCTCTATCGGATAGCATGGGGTCAGGGCCCGCGCAATAAGCTTAACTTAGTGTGGTCCTGATCTCGGAAATCCATCTCATCAAAACATTCGGACTAAATTTCTTTAAAAAACATATTGACACTTACATACACTAGCAATCAGTCATGATATGTGGCGAATACTTCGTTGTGCTGTATGACAGTATTTGTGTTAGATGATGTGAATATACTAGAGAAATTTTACAAATGCGCACATTTATTTATTGCTGCAATAAAAAATGTTCCACATGCATTCAGACTCTGAAAAGTTAATTCCAGGCATATCAAAAAACGTAATAAGCGGCTCAAAATAATGTATTGACAACTTGCTTTTAATTTTGTTTTGAAAAAAGAATTAATAAAAACCAAGAAGCAGAACAAACAACGACTATTTATTATTCAGAGTACTAAGAAAGTACGATGAAGAAAAATATGTATTGCCGGATCCAATTTTCCTTCGTGATCACTTGCCGATCAGCTGCCGATAAGAGAGCGAAGAGTACGTCTCTGTACACAGCAACTGGTGAAAGGATGTCAGCTATCAATTATATTCCCCTTCTGATTACATCCCTTGGACTAGCAAATACACTTTGTCCAACTCACCTCTCTGACAGTGCCTTGTGCCTTGCTAAAAGAATAGAGGAAATAGAGTGGCGGACAGAGCATGGAAGAGAGGCCGAGCAGAATGCCGATCAGATGCGCCCACCACGGGTACTCGTAGTCGACGTATTTGACCGGTGTGAAGTTGGCCACGTTGAACAGGAACACAGCCTGCCCGATAGAAAGAGCAAGAGGCGCTTAGGCCCGGAAGGCTGGAGAGAACATATCATAATGACAAATTACTGGTGTGGAAATGGCAAGAGTTTAAATAGACAGAAAAATAACGGAATTAAGCTTGTTTCATTTACAATGTAGAAGACCACAAGACACAAGACAAAAGTAAATGCATTGTTCTCCAATATTTCACCAAACTGTGTCATGAACTGCTGCAACTGATGTTTGCCTTAAATGCTTGAATCCTAAATTGTTTTTGGGATGCCTAAGGTAAAACGCTACTTCGCCGACTCATACGGCCGATGATTTATGAGGAGAATCTCACCACAGTGACGGTCGGGCACACCACAGTCCAGCAGAATTTGAACCACAGGAACGGGTAGTAGCCGACCATATCCTTGATGGCCTCGAAGAACCTGTTGACGCCGAAGCCCCAGCCGATGGCGATGCACTCGAAAAAGATGAGCGTCAACAACGCCAGGCCGGAGGCGGCGTACTCCTCGAATATCACCAGCACGTACATTCCGCCCTGCAGAAATACGACAAAAAACCTCTGAGAATTGCAACCACAGGAAGGGAGGGCAGCCGACCATCTCCTTGATGGCCTCGAAGAACCTGTTGACGCCAAAGCTCATGTAAAAGTAAAAGTAAAGAACAGTGGAATAGTAAATAGTAAAAATACGAACACACGAAAAGCATGCAATATGTTTGTTATACTTCGACTTGCAGTTACAGTGCTTCGAAATCGGCCGGTCGCATTTTGAAAGACAAGAATATGAAGATAAACGCACGGTGCTTAAGTTGTGATGAATATACGTTAGCGATATGTTGATATGTATTTTAAAGTAGCAAGTGTTTGATTGATTTCTCTAAACAGTGTCTCGATTAAAAAAGCGAAGAAGCTGCAACTCTTCGGTTTAGCCAACGTACCTGCGTTACCATCGATATTCCGATTAAGAACGAGAAGAAGCAGTAGACTGCGATGAACACCTCCTTTCTTCCTGGGCGGCGAAGCACAGTCGGGAACTCGTCCACGATAGCAGTGATCAGGCCTTCCATTGTACAGAACTGCAGGCAACAGGGGCAACAGTGTTAGCGATGGAAACTTCTGTTGGCTAAAGCTGAAAAATTCTGAAGACGACACAGCTTAAACATTGCTGAAGAATAAAGCTGAAATGGCTGACAATAGGGCAGTGATTCTCAAATGAGGGGTAATTACCCCACTTTGGGCAATGGAGCCTTCGTGGGGTAATAACAATTAAGCAGCGAAGTGAAAAATTAGAACTGATTCGTTTGCTGCCAGTGCACAATGTCCCCCCCCCCCCCCACCCCCCACCCATGCGCATATGTAAGTTCGCGTATCGTGGTTCTCCCTGTCTCGCCCCACGGCTCGCTCGCACACGCAGTATTTCTAAATCACTGTATTGTCTGTCGGTCCCGCCGGCACCACGGTCCTCGCGCCGGCGGCTCACGGGAATTTCTGTGGTCCCCACCTCATCCCCCAGCTCCCACGACGCTCGCGCGGGATGCCTGGAGCGTGAGGACACTGGTGGATCCAGGGGGAGGGGAATCAGGGGCAAATGTCCCCCCTCCCCACAGGATTCCGGGGGATTCAATACAAGTATGCCCCCGCGCGTCCCTGCACTGAGCGTGAAAAACAATGATCTTAGGAGAAAACTTCATGAAAACGGAAGTTTTTTTCGAGTGATTGAATTTGAAGATTTGATGTATCCCCTTCTTTCAACGATAGACAAAACAGCGCACCTGATGTGATTCAAGCAGCCCCGGTGACACTTAACCGCGAGCAGACGGGTGGTGGGGTGCGCTCTTACCAGACGGATGGTGGGGTGCGCTCTTACCAGCCCCGCTGGGAGGGGGGACAGCATGTGACCCTCCCGGATTTTCTCAATAACTTGTGAACTATGATCAATATAAACGTGAAACGTTCAGTACCTTATACTGAATCAATTCTACGTCTGCTCATCAAATTACAATGAAATTAATGTAGTATTTTGGGAGATAATGACTTTTTAATGACGTCATGTCAAGCCATTGTTGGTGGAAAAACGATAAGTGTCTGAACAATCGTAGAAAATAGAGTGTTGGAGCAAATTGCAAATAAAAACGTGAAAAGAAAGTAAAATGACATTCTCCTCAAAATATCTATCTCGGATTTTCGACATTTTGGGTTTATGATCCAAAAAATAAAAAAAGACTTTTTTTCGGAAACAAATCCACAAATCAATTTTTTGTGAATTTGAAAAGTGAATTTATTAAGTCAAATACTAAAATAAGGTAACCGGCCCAAATCTGCGGATGGAAAAAATGGGGGTACTTTTTTGCCACAAAAAGATGCCATCACGGAGAGAGAGGCTGCGTGAGGAGGGGGACACGAGCGTCTCGAGCGGCGCCTGCTAAACTAGCTAGACTACACACATGTAATGATGTATACTGCAGGGAAGCTGTAACTCCAACACCTTACATATACATAGATGTACGTTTAGATAACCTGAAATAAATATATTTCAGGCTATCTATCTCAGGTTATTATATTTCACTGTCACCGCTTTACTGCAAAGATTGCATCAACACCAACTAACGTTAAATGATGTTCTGTATTACGGTTTACGCGGTCTTTACGTGGGATCCAAATTCCAATGCTTCAGACTAGGGGGCAACAGGACACTTGTCTACTTATATTCCTGTCTTTATGTGGCACTAGTGGTAAACACCTGAAATTATGCTGTACCGCATAGCTTGAAGCCGAGAACTGCGGTTTGCGCAATGGAGGAGAGGCTAACGAGTCATTCTAGTCATCAAATGGGATAACCATACCCTTGCCATTGAGAACCACAGCAAAAGGGCAACAATGTACATTAATCGAGGTGATCAGCTTGTCCAGAAATGTTGTTTTAAAACATTGAGGACCACCAAACGTAACTTTACACCAAGCTGGGATCACCTTTCATCTGACAACATTAGTTGTTAGTCTGTTGCGCTGATTTTTTCTTTTTCAAATATCTCAACTCTCTTTTGCCAAATACTGCAGGAATTTGGTGTAAGCATTTGAGCACGTTGCTATATTTAAATTGACTTGTCCGAGATGTTCATTTTGAATGTTATGTTTTGTAGCGCGCGAGCAGACGGGTGGAGGGATGCGCTCTTACCAGACGGATGGTGGGGTGCGCTCTTACCAGACGGGTGGTGGGGTGCGCTCTTACCTGACGGATGGTGGGGCGCGCTCTTACCTGCCGGATGGTGGGGTGCGCTCTTACCAGACGGATGGTGGGATGCGCTCTTACCAGACGGATGGTGGGGTGCGCTCTTACCAGACGGATGGTGGGATGCGCTCTTACCAGACGGATGGTGGGGTGCGCTCTTACCAGACGGATGGTGGGGGGCGCTCTTACCAGACGGATGGTGGGATGCGCTCTTACCAGACGGATGGTGGGGTGCGCTCTTACCAGACGGATGGTGGGATGCGCTCTTACCAGACGGGTGGTGGGATGCGCTCTTACCAGACGGATGGTGGGGTGCGCTCTTACCTGAGAGTCCAGTCCGAGCATGAGAACCATTAGGAAGAACATCGCCGACCACATTGGACTGATGGGAAGCTCCAGAATCGCCGACGGGTAGACCAGAAACAGCAGGCCAGGTCCTGGCGAGTGATAGTCGTCAACAGATGACTTGAAATTAAATGCCACCAACCAAATGTGAAAGGAGAGCTTAAAGGTAATGGGCAGAAACACTATACCAATTTGTGTGTTACAATGTAGTTATACAATGGAATTGGAATGATATTTCACACTGACGTCGATTTTATATTTTCTAATTTAACCCTCGCCCTACGGGGAGCTTTGTTCACCTTCGCCCTACGGGGGGTCCTAAACAGACCCCCCCCCCCTGTTAACTTCCAAACCAAGCAACATAGCGCAACGCAGTAAGAACCAACATGTTGCCTGTCATGTTTTCAATCTAACAGTATGCAATTTTTTAGGTTTCAGGTCAACGAGTAACCTTCCAGGTCAAGTGAATGACCTCGATCGACCACGTCCAGAACAGCGATTTTGCTCTGTCCGAAAACCTCAAAATGAGAAACTGACAAATGTAAATAAAAAGGCATGTTCATAGACCAGTTTTGTCTCAGAAATACAGAAAAGAAAAGAAAAGTTATTTTAAAAAATGACGTCATGAATTGCTTACACTTAGGGAGCCATCACTCAGTCAAAAATAGAGATATTTCTTTGAAATTTTGTTTGAGTATTGATCATACTCAGTTCTCTCATATATTTTCAGTTTTTTACCTCTTTGAAAATTTTGATTTTGTAGTGATTTTTCCCAAAAAAAAACTGTTTTTATTTTGGGGGTCAAAAACTCAAAATTTTGCAAATTCGAGATTGTCATTTTAAAGAAAATATTTTTATCTTTCCTTAATTGCGTTTGCAATTTGCTTCAAAACTCTGTTTTCTACGATTTTTCAAACATTTATCGTTTTTTCACCAACATGACGTCATCAAAACATCATTATTTCCCTAATTTATCAACTAATTTCAATGAAATTTGTGCAAACATACGTATAATTATTGTATACTTAACTACTGAAAATTTCAGCAAGATGCGCCGTGTGTCTCAAAAGTTATGCAAGAAAACCCTCAGGAGGGTCGTTTTAGGACCCCTGTAGGGCGAGGGTTAATACACAGCAAGAGACCTAGCTCATTGGCAACACATGCAACTGTTGACATTCGCGCTTACCTGCTTGAGCCACGTCCTCCACAGGTTTGCCCTGAATTGTGGCCATATAGCCGATCACTGAAAAGATGACAAAGCCGGCGAATATGGACGTGCAGGTGTTTATACTGCAGATTAACATGGCGTCCCTGGAAAAGAACGGGTCGAATTTAGTTCGTTGAGATCCTGATTTGAATCTCAAAGGCAATCAAAGCAACGAAAATTCACTGCTTAAAAGTCGAGCGTACAGTCTGTCTTAAAAGTATCGCACATACTGGCCGGGTTCACACCGGGCGGTACCAAAAAGTATGAGATCTTCTGGGTCACGGACCACGGACCACGGACTTCTGGACTCGAAAGTGAGAGGACGGGGAGGGTAGGTCACCGAGTCAGCAATGAAGCCGGCCCCACTTCTGACGATCACTGTAAACATAATTGCCCAGGTGGAGTGAGCCAAGACGTGGAAAAGAGGAGCGAGTTAAATTATGGGAGAAGATGGTAAATGTGATACGAATCAGGCACAAAAAGATACAACGATAGAATTAAAAGAGCTTATCCAAATAAGTAGGTATATTGTGGGAAAAAAATCGCAGGTCATTGTCATTTCGTGTGCATGTTCTCAGGAACAACATATCGGTACTCAGGAGTCAGGAACAACTAGTTGTATTGCCTCACTTTAATTACTTATTACGACGTAATGATTCAGTCAATGGATAGTCAGTTGTCTGTTGTAATGATAATCCTGATGGTGCGTGAATAAAACACGTATCGTCTTTGAACGGCAAGTCGAAACTCATGATACATTTAAAATGCACCACTTGATACAATCAAATTTTCACAGCAGACTGTGCAAGCCATCTGCCACCTTTGCTACTATTTTCACTATTTAAGGATCATTATCATCTAACGAAAAGAAGTGTTCTCTGTTGACCCGTAGTTAAACGCCGCACAGGAAAATTGTCCTATGGAGAAAACTTATCATGCCCAAATAGAGCTATGCACTGAAGTAAGAGCCGAGCGAGTATGCAATCCATTCATATTTCGACTACCATTGATTCACAACTCACAAGAACACGATTTATTAATCGTTGTTTGGATCAAGCCACGACGGAGAAGCGACGATACAGGCATTTCTCTGGATTTCAGGTGATTTCTCCAAATAGATGTTGTCGCAATCTAAGGCACTTAACCCTATTCCCTGCGGGGGCAGATTGCGGGGGCAGACGGGACGGAGATGGGAACGGGACTAGAACGGAACGGGAACGGAACGGAGCGGGAACGGAACGGGAACGGAACGGGAACGGAACGGGAACGGAACGGGAACGGAACGGGAACGGAACGGGAACGGAACGGGAACGGAACGGGAACGGAACGGGAACGGAACGGGAACGGAACGGGAACGGAACGGGAACGGAACGGGAACGGAACGGGAACGGAACGGGAACGGAACGGGAACGGGAACGGGAACGGGAACGGGAACGGAACTGGAACGGAACGGGAACGGAACGGAACGGGACGGGAACGGGAACGGGACGGGAACGGGACGGGAACGGGACGGGAACGGGACGGGAACGGGACGGGAACGGGACGGGGACGGGAACGGGACGGAAACGGGACGAAACTGGGCGGGAACGGGAACGGGACGGGAACGGGACGGGAACGGGACGGGAACGGGACGGGAACGGGACGGGAACGGGACGGGAACGGGACGGGAACGGGACGGGAACGGGACGGGAACGGGACGGGAACGGGACGGGAACGGGACGGGAACGGGACGGGAACGGGACGGGAACGGGACGGGAACGGGACGGGAACGGGACGGGAACGGGACGGGAATGGGACAAGAACGGGACGGGAACGGGACGGGAACGGGACGGGACCGGGACGGGAACGGGACGGGAACGGGACGGGAACGGGGCGGGAACGGGACGGGAACTGCACGGGAACGGCACGGGAACGGCACGGGAACGGCACGGGAACGGCACGGGAACGGTACGGGAACGGCACGGTAACGGCACGGGAACGGCACGGGAACGGCATGGGAACGGCACGGGAACGACACGGGAACGGCACGGGAACGGGACTGGAACGGGACTGGAACGGGACGGGAACGGGACGGGAACGGGACGGGAACGGGACGGGAACGGGACGGGAACGGGACGGGAACGGGACGGGAACTGGACGGGAACGGGACGGGAACGGGACGGGAACGGGACGGGAACGGGACGGGAACGGGACGGGAACGGGGACCGGGACCGGGACGGGAACGGGGACCGGGACCGGGACGGGAACGGGACGGGAACGGCACCATTTATTTGTCAACTTTTACTTTTTAAAGCAATCAAACAATCAAATCGGAGCAATAATGCATGTAAGAAACGTATACATTTGACGATGCCAAATTTAACGTTGACTGGCAAAATGTACCGTAGTTCGCTAACATTCAGAATATCTTGAAACATGAACATATAAGTGGAAAGGACATAATGCAAAACACATTTAGACATGAGAGGCAGCGAGTTATGAGAGCAGAGTTATGAACATTTTACATAGCCAATATGGCACGTTACGGGCAGCGCGCGACGTCTCGGGCGACCCGATGCACACGGCGTTCGCCCCGGGTGAAAATTTGACATTTGACGGAAGCTTTGATATCGTCATATACGTTTCTTGCATGCATTAGCAAATTATTCTAGGATACTATAGTACGCACTACAATTTTAAAGAAAATATTGTCTTTCATTAGACAATTGTTCCGAAATTCTGTAACTATTCTGATTCATCCGAACGTCATCATATTCAGCTGATACCTTTATGGGTTGCTAATCATAAGCGTTTTCCAGGGGCTCCCCCACAGGGGACGGGGGACGTGCCCCTCATTTTTGAGCCAGTGGAGGATTATCCCCTTTTTTCTGACCAACAAGATTGCTAGAAATCAATGTCAGTTGTTCTCATTATTTGTACCCCCTCCCTCCACGCTCAACACCTTTCACTGGTGGTGCCCGCGTATGGGGATATGGCACCCTCTTAAGGGTTTGGCTCCACCTTGACGGAATTTCGAAATACGCCACTGGTTGTGACCATGACCACACTTGGCTTCCCTGGAACCCGTACCCCCAATTTCAAAGGTGTGTCGGAGCCCCTGCCGTTTTCCAATAATTCGGTAGCAACAAGTAGTCGCATCGACAACGTCATAGTTTGCGCTTATACTTTAAATTCTTGAATCGCTCAAAACAAGCAACATTCATGCATCCATCCAACATTCATCTGTATCGAAACACTCGTTTTCAAACTATGTTGGTTATAAGTGGATGCTCAACTCATCATTTACCATTGTGGCTACTCATGAGAGGCATTTATGACATATGCAGCGGTCGGGCGTCGCCATAGCTGACCCTCCTACACTGGGTGACCCATCCCCACCCCCAGTCAGGAACTCTCAAGCCATTCCGAGTGCGACAATGTTGCCACCTGGTGAGATGTGCGATACTTTTACTAGTGCGGACCCATTTCGGTGGATCGGGTTTAGGTCCGGGGCAAAACCGTAGCCATTTGTTGGAACGTCACGAGGAGCGCCGACAAACAGAATTGGACAAGAAAAGCATAGAAAAAGCAAATGCCCTCGATGGGATTCGAACACGGGACTCCAGCGACACATAAATAATAGCAGCAGGGAGCCCTGACCACGAGCTACCCACACATACCAAATTTGGTGCTCTCATAACTCCCGAGTAGTGGCCGACCGAATTGAGGAACCCGCTAAAAAAAAGTTGCACGTGCCTGCCGCACGTGCTTTGGGGGCGCCACCGTTGCCACCCTCCAAGGTCACTCCACACCCATGAGGACTACTCGCCCACCGATTTTGGTCGCGTTGAGTCCACTGGTATGGGCGGCACGGCTGGGTAAGCAGATTTTGCAGTGGCCACGTGGCGGTACGTGCCACGTAGCACGTGGCACCGATCGAACAACAACGGGCACCATCATATGTCACTCGCTGAGCTCTATCGGTGCACCAAACTTGGTGCGGCTAGCGCAAAATTAAATCTCGCAATCAGAGGACCCCTGCGATATCAGGTTAACCCCCTTAGGGGGGACAACGTGCCCCTCTCGAGAAAATCAGCCCGTATCGTTTTTCGCCACCCATTTGGACTACCCGCCCACCGAGTTTGGTCGCCCTGTGTCCACTGGTATGGGCTGGGCAAGCAGATTTTGTCATGGCCACGTGGCGGCACGTGGCATGTGCCACGTGGCACCGATCGAGCGGCGACCGGCACCATCATCTGTCACTCGCCGAGCTCTATCGGTGTACCAAATTTGGTGCGGCTAGCGCAAACATAAAATCCGGCAATCAGAGGACCCCTGGGATATCAGATTAACCGCCCTAGGGGTGGCAACGTGCCCCCCTCGAGGAAATCAGCCAGTATTGTTTTTCGGCACCCATGTGGATTACCCGCCCACCGAGTTTGGTCGCCCTGTGTCCACTGGTATGGGCTGGGCAAACAGATTTTGCCATGGCCACGTGGCGGCACGTGGCACGTGCCACGTGGCACCGATCGAGCGGCGACCGGCACCATCATCTGTCACTCGTCGAGCTCTATCGGTGTACCAAATTTGGTGTCGCTACATCAAAATTTCCCGAAATCCGAGGACCCCACGCGATAAAAGGTTTACCCCCTGGGGGCTTTTGTTTACCTCCCCCCCCCCCCCCCCGGGGTCGGCAACCCCACAGGATGTTCCACACCCATGTGGACTACCCGCCCACCGAGTTTGGTCGCCCTGCGTCCACACGTGTGGGCGGCACGTGTGGGCAAAAGGATTTTGCAGTGCCCCACGTGGCGGCACGTGCCACGTGCCACGTGGCACCGATCGACCGGCCTCCGGCACCGACACCTGGGGGCCGAACTGTCGCATCGGACGGTGCCACGCGCGTGTTGCTGTGCCTCTTCGTCAGCGAGCTGTGGCCAAACGCCTCAGACAAACAGACAGACAAACAAACATACAAAGTCACTACACAAATAGGCTGCTGCCCCAGTATAAACCTCTGGTATTTGACTTCGTCAAAACCTACGGTTTTGACTAGTACGGACCCATTTCGGTGGATCGGGTTTGGGTCCGGGGCAAAACCGTAGCCATTTGTTGGAACGTCACGAGGAACGCCTGTCAAATAGAATTGGACAAGAAAAGCATTTAAAAAGCAAATGCCCTCGATGGGATTCGAACCCGGGACTCCAGCGCCAAATATAGCATGGCAGCAGAGATCCCTGACCACGAGCTAACCACAAATACCAAATTTGGTGCGGCTGGCTGTCATAAATCGCGAGTAATGGCCGGCCGAAATGAGGACGCCGCTAAAAAAGGTTGCACGTGTCTGCCGCACGTGCTTTGGGGGGGGGGGGGGGCGCCACCGTTGCCAACCTCCAAGGTCATCCCGCACCCATGATGACTACTCGCCCACCGATTTTGGTCGCGTTGAGTCCACTGGTATGGGCAGCACGGCTGGGTAAGCAGATTTTGTAGTGGCCACGTGGCGGCACGTGGCACGTGCCACGTGGCACCGATCGAGCGGCGACCGGCACCATCATCTTGTCACTCGCCGAGCTCTATCGGTGCACCAAATTAGGTGCGGCTAGCAAGAATAAAAAAAAATCCCACAATCAGAGGACCCCCACGCTATCAGGTTAACCCCCTACGGGGGGAACCAACGTGCCCCCTCGAGAAAATCAGCCAATATTGTTTTTCGGCACCCATGTGGACTACCCGCCCACCGAGTTTGGTCGCCCTGCGACCAATGGTATGGGCTAGGCAAGCAGATTTTGCAGTGGCCACGTGGCGGCACGTGGCACGTGCCACGTGGCACCGATCGAGCGGCGACCGGCACCATCATATTTCACTCGTCGAGCTCTATCGGTGTACCAAATTTGGTGCGGCTAGCGCAAAAAAAAATCCGGCAATCAGAGGACCCCTGGGATATCAGATTAACCCCCCTAGGAGGGGCAACATGCCCCCCTCGAGAAAAACAGCCAATATTGTTTTTCGGCACCCATATGGACTACCCGCCCACCGATTGTGGTCGCCCTGTGTCCACTGGTATGGGCTGGGCAAGCATATTTTGTCATGGCCACGTGGCGGCACGTGGCACGTGCCACGTGTCACCGATCGAGCGGCGACCGGCACCATCATCTGTCACTCGCCGAGCTCTATCGGTGCACCAAATTTTGTGCAGCTAGCGAGAGAAAAAGAATCCCGCAATCCGAGGACCCCCGGCATATCAGGTTAACACCCCCTATGGGGAGAGCAACGTGCCCTCCTCTGGAAAATCAGCCAAAATTGTTTTCCGTACTCATGTGGGCTACCCGCCCACCGAGTTTGGTCAATCTGCGACCACTGGTATGGGCTGGGCAAGCAGATTTTGCCATGGGCACGTGGCGGCACGTGCCACGTGGCACCGATCGAACAACAACCGGCACCATCATATCTCACTCGCCGAGCTCTATCGGTGCACCAAATTTGGTGCGGCTAGCGAGAAGAAAAAAAATCCGGCAATCAGAGGACCCCTGCGATATCAGATTAACCCCCCTAAGGGGGGCAACGTGCCCCTCGAAAAAATCAGCCAACACTGTTTTTCGGCACCCATGTGGACTACCCGCCCACCGAGTTTGGTCGCCCTGCGACCACTGGTATGGGCTGGGCAAGCATATTTTGCCATGACCACGTGGCGGCACGTGGCACGTGCCACGTGGCACCGATCGAGCGGCGACCGGCACCATCATCTGTCACTCGCCGAGCTCTATCGGTGTACCAAATTTGGTGGCGCTACATCAAAATTTCCCGAAATCCGAGGACCCCACGCAATAAAAGGTTTACCCCCCTGGAGGCTTTTGTTTACCCCCCTCGGGGTCGGCAACCGCAAAGGATTTTCCGCACCCATGTGGACTACCCGCCCACCGAATTTGGTCGCCCTGCGTCCACTGGTATGGGCGGCACGTGTTGACAAATGGATTTTGCAATGGCCCACGTGGCGGCACGTGCCACGTGCCACGTGGCACCGATCGACCTGTGATTGGCACCGGCACCTGGGGGCCGAACTGGCGCATCGGACGGTGCCACGCGCGTGTTGCTGTGCCTCTTCGTCAGCGAGCTGTGGCCAAACGCCTCAGACAGACAAACATACATACAGACATACAAAGTCACTACACCAATAGGCTGCCCCAGTATAAACCTCCGGTATTTGACTTGGTCAAAACCTACGGTTTTGACTAGTGCGGACCCATTTCGGTGGATCGGGTTTGGGTCCGCGGCAAAACCGTAGCCATTTGTTGGAACGAAGAGCGCCGACAAACATAATTGGACAAGAAAAGCATAGAAAAAGCAAATGCCCTCGATGCGATTCGAACCCGGGACTCCAGCGACAAATAAAGAATAGCAGCAGATAGCCCTAACCACGAGCTAAACAGAAATACCAAATTTGGTGCGTCTAGCTCTCATAACTCCCGAGTAGTGGCCGACCGAATTGAGGAACCCGCTAAAAACATTGCACGTGCCTGCCGCACGTGCTTTGGGGTGCTACCTTTGCCACCCTCTAAGGTCACCCCGCACCCATGAGGACTACTCGCCCACCGATTTTGGTCGCGCTGAGTCCACTGGTATGGGCGGCACGGCTGGGTAAGCAGATTTTGCAGTGGCCACGTGGCGGCACGTGGCACGTGCCACGTAGCACCGATCGAGCGGCGACCGGCACCATCATATGTCACTCGCTGAGCTCTATCGGTGCACCAAATTTGGTGCGGCTAGCGCAGAATAAAATCTCGCAATCAGAGGACCCCTGCGATATCAGGCTAACCCCCTAGGGGGGACAGCGTGCCCCCCTCGAGAAAATAAGCCCGTATCGTTTTTCGCCACTCATGTTGACTACCCGCCCACCGAGTTTGGTCGCCCTGCGACCACTGGTATGGGCTGGGCAAGCAGATTTTGCAGTGGCCACGTGGCGGCACGTGGCACGTGCCACGTAGCACCGATCGAGCGGCGACCGGCACCATCATCTTTCACTCGTCGAGCTCTATCGGTGTACCAAATTTGGTGCGGCTAGCGCAAAAAAAAATCCGGCAATCAGAGGACCCCTGGGATATCAGGTTAACCCCCCTAGGGGGGGAGGCAACGTGCCCCCTCGAAAAAATCAGCCAATACTGTTTTTCGGCACCCATGTGGACTACCCGCCCACCGAGTTTGGTCGCCCTGTGTCCACTGGTATGGGCTGGGCAAGCAGATTTTGCCATGGCCACGTGGCGGCACGTGGCACGTGCCACGTGGCACCGATCGAGCGGCGACCGGCACCATCATCTTTCACTCGTCGAGCTCTATCGGTGTACCAAATTTGGTGCGGCTAGCGCAAAAAAAAATCCGGCAATCAGAGGACCCCTGCGATATCAGGCTACCGCCCCTAGGGGGGCAACGTGCCCCCCTCGAGAAAATCAGCCAATATTGTTTTTCGGCACCCATGTGGACTACCCGCCCATCGAGTTTGGTCGTCCTGTGTCCACTGGTATGGGCTGGGCAAGCAGATTTTGCCATGCCCACGTGGCGGCACGTGGCACGTGCCACGTGGCACCGATCGAGCGGAGACCGGCACCATCATCTGTCACTCGTCGGCCTCTATCGGTGTACCAAATTTGGTGTCGCTACATCAAAATTTCCCGAAATCCGAGGACCCCACGCGATAGAAGGTTTACCCCCCTGGGGGCTTTTGTTTACCCCCCTCAGGGTCGGCAACCCCAAAGGATCTTCTGCACCCATGTGGACTACCCGCCCACCGAATTTGGTCGTCCTGCGTGAACCGGTATGGGCGGCACGTGTTGGCAAATGGATCTTGCAGTGCCCCACGTGGCGGCACGTGCCACGTGCCACGTGGCACCAATCGACCGGCGATCGGCACCGGCAACTGGGGGCCGAACTGGCGCATCGGACGGTGCCACGCGCGTGTTGCTGTGCCTTTTCGTCAGCGAGCTGTGGCCAAACGCCTCAGACAAACATACAGACATACAAAGTCACTACACCAATAGGCTGCCCCAGTATAAACCTCCGGTATTGGACTTCGTCAAAACCTAACGGTTTTGAAGACAGACTGTATTTCAGACCCTGCGACGGAAGCTATGGCGCCTTATCAAACGTTAGCCAGTCAGCTGTCGGTGTCAATACAACCTCCGATAGACGAGGGCTGTGTTTAATGGAAAGGGACTAATTTGACTGACCTGTGCACGTTGTTGTTGAATTTATTGTAGCTGCCGAGAGCAATCAGTGATCCCAGGGCCAGACCATACGAGAAGAACACTTGGGTGGCCGCATCAATCCACACCTGAACATAAGAATAGCCATGAACCATCTATATCAATCCACACATGAAACACAGACAGCCAAGAACCAGATATAGCAATACACTCGTAAGGAAGAGTAGCCTGCTTTCAGAGTATTAGTTCGCTGCTGAAGGAACGCAATTGCTGTAAATATGCCATATGGGTATGTTCCAGTGGCGCCTCCCGGGAGGAGTTTTGAGCAACTTGGAGCAACATAGAGCAGCCGTGTAGGAACCGCCACGGGAACGATCGGAGGAGTTTAGAGGAAGTATCAGCTGTTTGCGTCCAATGTTGGGTATCTGTTGACATTAACAAATGTGTCAGCCGCTCCATAAACGTACTCCTCGAATCTCCTCCGGTTGTCCCACCTCGATTTCTGGAGCAAGTCGGAGGAGTTTAGAGGAGGTTTCAGGCGACCTTGGATGAGCTTAGAGCAGATCGGAGCAGCCATGGGAACAACCGGAAGAACTTGGAGGAGGTTAGAGGAGGTTAGAGGCGCCACGGAAACAGACCCATGTCAACGGTATTAATTGAAAAAGACACATCGGACTTAGGAAATCCATCTACAGGAATGAAATATGAAACATTGTCATCTGTAGTTGTCATCTGTTTGTTGTCATCTTAATCTAGAAGAATGAGATAACGATGATTTTTCGTTTAAATGGCAATCCTTGACGGCCAACGTCGCGAACGTCTACCTCACCTTGACCTCCTTGAGTTTGGAGATGTTGGGCATGATGTAGAACTTGATGCCCTCGATGGCGCCCGGCAGCGTCACTCCACGGATCAGCAGGATGAACATGAGTAGGTACGGAAAGAGCGACGTAAAGTACACCACCTGCAGAAGAGCACAGGTATTATAAGCACGTGTTAAGACATTTCAACGGCTGTATCAAGTGGGATATATTCAAAGCAAAGTCGTATGGGCGTAAGCTTCAGAAGTAAAGTTGAAGCACTAAGTGCACGTTTCAACTTCAGCTCATGCCAGGTATGCTTTCAAACTTTCGGGTCCCAATAAGAAAAGAGTTCGCCACTGTTCGCTTCTACCCTGTAGTCCAGATGAGAAACATGTTTGGTGCATACACTGGTATATTGTGGACTCTATTTCTATTTCGGTGAACAGCCATAAGAAAATGCTGGCCTTCCTTTTTCGCCAGTAAGGTCATGAAAAGATAGCTGCATAGAAGACGGTTTAAGTTGATTAACCTAATTTAACCGGCGAAGACAAACGAAGGCCCGTACGAACCTTTCCGGTATATTTCACGCCTTTCCAGATGCAGAAGTAGCAGATGATCCAGGCGAGGGCCAGCGTTCCCACCAGCTCCCAGCGCACCTCTCCCACTTCTTCAATGCCCTTAGTGATGTTCAGGGTCCGACCTCTGTGACGACGGAGGTGGTACCAGATCAGTTGCACTAATAGGAATATGACAAGACGGTCCAGCAAACGCGTTAGAATTGCTTCCTTGTGGAATTTGATCACCCTTGACAAGTAATGAATTGCCATATCCTTCAAAAGATAGTCAAAAGTCACAAAGATAGTAAAAAGATAGTCACTAAAATAGTCACATTATATGCAAAAATGAAATACATAGATGCCAATTACAGATGTGATCTGAATAATGAGACATGCGGACCTGAATATCTATAGGAATGCAACATATGTTATTACGAGGTTCCTAATTTACTGTCCTGCAATTGAACTCTCTGTCTTACCACAGAATATCCGTCTTACTCCACGACCTCCTTGTCTCACCGTCTGACATTCCTGCATGTATCCAGACCTTGCTGTCTTTCCCTGGTCTCTCTCTCTCTCTCTCTCTCTCTCTC
>JAXIVJ010018310.1:0-22500 GCA_036785665.1 Chirona hameri | reverse complement strand
ATGTATGGTCCGTTTGCAGGATGTGCTCTGCACGGCGCTCTGTCGTTCTTCTGCGGCATCGTTAACATATCAGCTCTGGTGTCTATAGCAGCCATCCGCTACATCAAAACCTGCTGGGCATTGACCGGTTAGTATCGACCGACTGCAAGACCTCACGAACACTTCACGACTTCACGAACATCCATTACCAATATCGTGTTCTCCCTTGTAATCGCACATACTTTTTACGACGATTGAAACGAATCTTGTCCGACTTGTCCGCGCACCGTGAGTAAACTAGAGTGGATTTCGCCAACAACAGCAATACATATACAGCGACGGCGCCACCGAGGGGCCAGGAGGGGCAGTCGCCCCCTACCCCTGTCGTCGGACAGGGGGGGCAAACATATCTTTTTGCTCCTCCTGTCATTTAAGGAGGCCCCTCCATGCTTCAAAGAGGCCCCATCTCCCAGGCCCCATCGCAGAGGTCACAGGTGCCCCTGGAAGCCAGAGGGGGCCCTATGTAGGTCAGAAGGGGCCTTAGAAGGCCAGATGAGGCCATCTGGAAGTCAGAAGGGAGGCCCCTGGGGGGTCAGAGGGGGTCCTTTGGAGGTCAGAAAGGCCACCGAAGGCCAGATGGGGCCCTCTGGACGCCAGAGAAGCCCTCTGGAGGTCAAATGCCAGGGGTTCCCTGCAAGGGCGTAGGCAAGAGAGGGGGCAAGGGGGCCATGGTCCCTCTGGCGACCGAGCGAGGGCCCCCTGGGGCCGAAGACCCCAGTGTTTTGGATGGGTGTCAGGCGCCCGCGAAACGCCTTACGTCGCATAAAAGAACGCCCGACAACCTAAACAAATCGTAACACGAATAAATAACAGCACTTGCGTGTCTGTTAAAGGCATGTATATGTAAATACGTACAAAAGGGCCCAGACAGTGTGGAGAGGGCCCTCTACCAGCTTTTAAAGGCCCCAGACAATCTGCAGATGGCCCCCTGCCGGCATTTAGAGGGCCCTGTCGGTTGTAGAGGGCCCTCTGCCGGCATTTATAGGGCCCTGCCGATCTGTAGAGGGTCCCTGCCGATCTGGAGAGGGCCCTCTGCCGGCCTTTAGAGGACCCTGTCAATCTGTAGATCGACCTACTAATCTGTAGAGGGCCTCTGCCGTCATTTAGAGGGCCCTGCCGACCTGTATAGGGTCCTGGCGGCTTTTAGAGGGCCCTTCCGGCCTGTGAGGGCCCTTCCGGCTTCTAGAGGGCCCTGTCAACCTTTACCCGGCCTTTAGAGGGCCCTGCCAATCTGTAGATCGCCTTGCCAATCTGCAGAGGGCCTCTGCCGGCATTTAGAGGACCCTGCTGACCTGTAGAAGACCCTCCTCTAGCCTTTAGGGACCTTGTCGATCTGCGAAGTGCCACAGCCAATCTATAGAGGCCTCTCTGCCGGCCTTTAGATGGCCCTACCAGCCTTTAGAGGGTCCTGGCGGCCTTTAAAGGGCTCTTCCGGCCTTTAGAGGGCCCTTCCGGCCTGTATAGGGGCCTTTCGGCCTTTAGAGGGCGTTGTCGGCTTTTAGATGGCCTTGTCGGCCTTTAGAGGGTCCTGCCGATCTGAAGATCGCCCTGCCAATCTGCAGAGGGACTCTGTCGGCATTTAGAGGGCCCTGTTGACCTGTAGAGGACACTCTTCCAGCCTTTAGGGGCCCTGTCGATATGCAGTGTCCCAGCCAATCTGTAGAGGGCCCTCTGTTGACCTTAAGAGGGCCCTGTCGATCTGTAGAGGGCCCTCTGTCGGCCTTTAGAGGGCCCTGCCGATCTGCAGATGGGCATCTGCCGGCCTTTATAGGCCCCTGCCGATCTGTAGAGGGCCTTCGCTGTTCTTTAGAGGGTCCTGTAGTGGTAGATGTGGTCTGCCGGTTGAGCGACGGTGAAGCTCTCGAAGGAAGACCAGTCAAAGTGCTCATTGCTTTTCAGTGTATGCTAGTTACGTCTGAGAGGAGTACAAGGCTTTGACAATGTACGAGTATTAATCCGTCATTGGCTGGGGTCTCAGCCGAACACCATTGGCCGGGGTGGCGTTTTTTGCCCCCCCCCCCCTGATTATCTTCCGAACCAATAACCGCAGCGTCGACCTGCAGAGGTGGCCAAAGATCTCGTCTGGACACATATCCGGCCAAACACGTTGGCCCGTACTTTCCTGAGCGACCTTCCAGTGGAAATCTTTATCCTTCTACGATTTTGAATTAGAAGCGCCTTGACGAGACAAACACGATGGCTGAAAAAAAATAGTGCCTTATCTTCGTTAGGTAAAATGTTATTTGCGTAAAACTCTTTTGCCAATTTTTTTTTACATTTCATGGCCTCTGGAGCCTAAAATAATGACCTGAGCTCAAATTTGAGGACACACAGATGGCGATTAAATATTTAAAGCGCTTTCGATTGTTGTTTTCGTTTGTCCCTAGCTATCATAGTTCTCGAGATATTTGAGAGTTTCTCGAGCGAAGTCCTCAAACTGGAAAATCAGACCTTTGATGACCTCTGGTGACCTCAATATTGACCTGACCTAAAGCAGAGATATACCTTCCATAGGGCTTGTCTCGAGCTATCTAACGCCGTTTTCCGCTTGTCGCTACTTTCCGTGGTTTTCGAGATATTAGGGGGGCGAATCCCCCACCCACCAGGGCGTGTAATTATCAGAGGCCCTCCAGGGCGCGTGTTAAGATATGACTCTATCGTGTTGTAGAAACCCCTGGTATCAGAATGTGGTGCATTTTTTCAAGAAAATTTATAAGCAAACGGTATCCAAGGTTTCTGTAAATCAAGATATAAGAAGCATGTTATTTCGTTATTTTGTTGAGATTTGGTAACTTCATCGCATATGTGCACAATCGGCATGTAAGTACTGTATTGTTTCCTCAATCCGAATTGAAGAAGATTCAGGATATTATTTTGATTAACCTGCGTCCCGCTGGAGGTGGCAGAATCTGCCTCCCTCCCTGATTTTCTCAATAACTTGAAAGCAATGGTAGATATCGACGTCAACCTTTCAGTACCTTATGCTGCATCCTTTCTTCGTCTTATCACAGCATTTCAATGAAAATCGTGTAGTACTTTAGGAGATAATGACGTTTTAATCACGTCATGTCATGCCATTTTGTTTGTGGAAAAACAATAAATGTTTGAAAAATCGTAGACAATCTAGTTTTGAAGCAAATTGCAAATAAAAAAGCGGAAAGAAAGGAAATAACATTATATTGAAATGGCTATCGCGGATTTTCTAAATTTTGAGTTTTGACTCCCAAAAAAAAAAAAAAAAATTTCGTTGTCGAAAGTTATTTGTCACAACATACAGAATACTGTACTGTTTTAATTATGTGGGCCACCCTTGGTTACGAGGGTTCCTCTGATCCCATTCCCCTCCCCCTGGGAGAAATGCTGTCTACGCCCCTGGTCCCCTGTAGGTCAGAGGGGGTCCTATGGAGGTCATAGGTGCCCCTGAAGTCTAGAAGCGGCCCTCTGGAAGCCAGAGGGAAGGTGAGAGGAGCCCTATGGAGGTCAAAGGCCCCTTTTCAATTGGAGGCCCCTTGCGAATGGAGGCCCCCTCTCAAATGGAGGCCCCCTCTCAAATGGAGGCCCCCAAATTTCGACTTGCCCCCCCCCCCCCCCCTGACAAAAATCCGTGGCGCCGCCCCTGTAAATATAACTGCTAACGAGAAACATGCCAACCCTATAGAAGTGCGGAATTTATTTGACTATAAACGCTGGAAATGCACATAAGATGCAAATGACAATCAATACGTATGGACTTGGTAAAGTTTGCTCAAACCTACACTTGAACCGTTGTTTACAGAATGAATCGATGTGTTTGTGAGAATAATGAATTGCAGGGGCTCGGTTTGGGACATTTTCGAACCGAAGCCAAATGGAAACCTCCAGCTAACTGTCGTTTTCATGAGCGTAACGACAGCCTCACCAACACATGCCTTAAGACCGCCTCTAAATGAAATTATTTCCTTATTTCTGGACCAGCGGAAGGCAGACAAACACTTCCCCTCATAGTTCTATCGCATATATTAGCAAACATCCGTTTGTCTGGCGGCTCGCTCGTTCACCCTGACCCGGTAACCGGTTGTCGGCAGCCTCCGTGAACGATCCTCGGGCACCGGTGTGTCTGCTGGTGGCCGTGTACGTGTGGGCAGCCTTCTGGTCCTGCTGCCCCCTGCTCGGCTGGGGGCGATACGGCGTCGAGCAGCACGGCCTCTGCTGCAGCCTCGACTGGCAGCCAGATAGGACAGGTGTGGGCGTGGGCGTGTGCGTGTGCGTGTGCGTGTGCGTGTGCGTGTGCGTGTGCGTGTGCGTGTGCGTGTGCGTGTGCGTGTGCGTGTGCGTGTGCGTGTGCGTGTGCGTGTGCGTGTGCGTGTGCGTGTGCGTGCGCGCGTGTGTGCGTGTGTGTGTGTGTGTGTGTGTGTGTGTGTGTGTGTGTGTGTGTGTGTGTGTGTGTGTGTGTGTGTGTGTGTGTGTGTGTGTGTGTGTGTGTGTGTGTGTGTGTGTGTGTGTGTGTGTGTGTGTGTGTGTGTGTGTGTGTGTGTGTGTGTGTGTGTGTGTGTGTGTGTGTGTGTGTGTGTGTGTGTGTGTGTGTGTGTGTGTGTGTGTGTGTGTGTGTGTGTGTGTGTGTGTGTGTGTGTGTGTGTGTGTGTGTGTGTGTGTGTGTGTGTGTGTGTGTGTGTGTGTGTGTGTGTGTGTGTGTGTGTGTGTGTGTGTGTGTGTGTGTGTGTGTGTGTGTGTGTGTGTGTGTGTGTGTGTGTGTGTGTGTGTGTGTGTGTGTGTGTGTGTGTGTGTGTGTGTGTGTGTGTGTGTGTGTGTGTGTGTGTGTGTGTGTGTGTGTGTGTGTGTGTGTGTGTGTGTGTGTGTGTGTGTGTGTCATATCGGGGTTTGACATGCCCCAATTTCGCGCGTACCATGCGCTATGCTACCACTTATACCAGAATACAACATGCCAATGGGAGTATTGATTTGATGGGGCAAATGGTAGAGACCCGACTACAATCGGTTGAACAGTTTCCAAGTTAGCTTCTGAAAACCGAAATCGTCCGTACGGCTGTGTCGGGCCGGGTTGAATGTAAATTTGTCTCCTAAGTTCATGAGAAACCTCAATAGTTGATCAAAATTGCGGACCACTGCAAAATTAACATAATCGTTGCATTTTAATTTTAATTTCTTTTATATTAATTTAAAGTTCGTTTATTTTAATTTGAAGTTGCCTCGTTTTCATTTCAACTTCCCTTGTTTTAATTTGAAGTTCCGTTATTTTAAAATGAAGTCTGTTTTTTTTTAATTTGAGGGTAGAATGGTGTAGAGACTGACACAGCAGACTCGGAAACCGACCGACGATTAGCACCGTTGTGCAGCTGCGCACAGCTACAGTAACAAACCTACCATTTCCCACAGCGGATCGTGTCTACATTCTATTATCAGCGATAGCGGCGCTGTTTCTGCCGGCCCTGGCGCTCATGTTCTTCTACTGGAGAATAGTGGTGATGGTGCGCACAACACAGCGGAAAGCCGGCAAAATCAGCAAACGGAAAATGAAGACTGAGAGACATATACACCTGGTGAGATTCCCGCTCTCGCTCTCGCTCTCGCTCTCGCTCTCGCTTTCGCTCTCGCTCTCGCTCTCGCTCTCGCTCTCGCTCTCGCTCTCGCTCTCGCTCTCGCTCTCGCTCTCGCTCTCGCTCTCGCTCTCGCTCTCGCTCTCGCTCTCGCTCTCGCTCTCGCTCTCGCTCTCGCTCTGCCTTCCTAACTGCCTGAAATATAAAGGAGTTACATAGGTTTACGGTGATTGAAACAAGTGAAAATTAGTTGATTTTAGTGAACTATAATAAATATTGCACAGCAGAGGCGGTCATAGCGCACCATTCCATTTATCAAAAAAGAAGAAGATAGACGGTTTTATAAGGCATTTATTTTACCCCAAAATTTAGTGACCTGAAAACGCATACGATTTTTGAATTTTCCAAAGTCACCGTCACATATCAATCCCCAATTCAATCCCTATCGATTCCCATTAGTTGCGTTGAAATCGGTGAATAAACATGACAGCTGTGTTGGATCACAAATACCTCTAATACTTGTAGTTTTTGCCCCCCTGTTGCCCCCATATCAAAAATATCGTTTTATTTTTATTTTTAGGAATGTAGATCGTGTTGAGGGGAATCAAACGCCGTTTGATTTTTGAAAATCGGACGGGTAGATCTCGAGATCTTCGGGGGGGCGGAATCCGCCCCCCTGCCACTAATAGGGGTAGCCAGGAGCCTGCCACTAATAGGGTTAAGTGTCTGGCAATCTCTCCTTGGCGGTACCTAATTGCTAGCCCCAGGCCCCATTCCCTTCATCAAATATTAACTTTCAAGCGGGCTACATGTTTAGCTAGTCTGCCGAGCTCCGAAAAAAAGGCGACGCGAACGCAAAGACACGGACAAAGGCACCCGGAAGCTGCTCCAGCGGTGCCCAACTTGCTGGACCGAAGAGCTAATAGTGAGACCATGCCAGGACCATCTTCCTAAGCCATCTCGCCCCAGGCTCCTCCAGATCCGCAGGTACCATTTATGTACGGAAAAGTCGTTCTGCTTTCGGAAAATGCGGAAAAGAAAATGTGTGCGGAATTATGTGCGGTATATAATGTGTTATATATAAATAAATGTGTTATTATTAATTATGTGCGGAAAAGTCTTGCCGCTTTCAAACCATTTGCACTGCTACCAGTTGCCTGTTACAGTTCAGTACATATGTATACAGTTATTATTATCATATGTACGTTGTACGTATGTACGTATGTAAATTGAGCGCTGACTGCCACCGGTCATCGTGATTTACTATCCGAAGAATATGCATATTAAAAACTACCTTAATTTCAATATTTGTAATCATACCCAAGATGTGCAACCAGGAATAGGGATTACCTGAGTCTGGTTCCAATATACAAATTTCGTTTCCCACGACCTAACATTAAAATTTCACGCCGCTTCGCGGCGTCACATTGGTGGCCAGCGCATAACGAAGCCATCGCCACCGTCTTCGGTTCGTTGTAACCGGGAATTGAATTAATAGCGTGTTTAGCCTATTCTCTACAAGGCCCACCGCCTATGTTTCTGGGTTTTATCAGGCAAACCTGTACAAATTTCGCGCTGCTTCGCGGCGCTAAATAACAAGTACCTACTATAACATGAAAGTCCACATTCAAAATGCTGCAAAGGCTTAAATACACGAATACAAAATGAGTAATTTTTCTTTCGTCCTTTCAGCCAACCCCCCCCCCCCCCCCCCCACCACCACTCACAAATTATCGGTGACGCCCCTGGCTACAGCTGACAATTGACATAGTTTTGCTCAGTGTAAGGCAATGTCGGAACAATAATAACTGCAAGCTGACGATCTTTCTTTTTTCGATATCCCAAAAGGTCGAAAAGCTAAAACAAAATTGTGTATTTGCAAAATAAAGTGGCCCAAATCCGGGAACAAAATCGAAATCGGGGGTAGGTAAGGTCCGCTAAAAACAGTTTGCCCCCCCCCCCCCAACGGCCGGCTGGATCCGCCCTTGTAGATGTTCAATAATTCGCTTGGAAATTGATGCAATATGGCTTTATAAGTGCATCAATTTTTGCATCCCTTGCCTCACCTGAATCAAATTTTTTAATCAAATTAAAATCACTGTATCAAAATATTGATTTAGTAACAGCATGGGTGAATAATTTTGTTTCAAAAAATACTTTTCATAATAATTGTATGTAATTACATTATAAAATTAGTGTTATTTACTTACGAAATATAAACTTAAAATTTTAACAGGTTATCCTAAGAAAATGACAGAAACACATTTTATGTAATTTGTCGCCACGTGATGGCGTCTCAATCCTTCCCGAAACAAACCAAAAAACTTTCGTGAACAGTTTGATTTGTGACCGAGGTGGATGGAGTAAACAGTTGTGCATCAGATGGTGTGATTATTTTTAGAAACTGGCCATTTTCCATGGGGACTAGGTGTTTTTAGTGAAATGTTGTCAATAGTTGTAACCATTTTTGTTATCTTTAAGTACAGTGCCTATGACAAGCTCCGCCCACTTTGCATCACAAAATTGACGCGTCAATAAATTTGATTTTTTGGACCTAGTGTCAGCAACTGAATGGCAATTGTGCAATCAAAATAAAACAAACTATAGGTAGGTACCTAGGTTGAGATAGGTACTTCTAGCTCAAACCTTATCAGAAGTATCTGCCCCCACTCGGATTTTCTCAATAACCTGAAAACTGTGACAGATATCAACCTGAAACTTTCAGTACGTTATGCTGCATCAAGTTTAACTCTGCTCACCAACTCTCAATGAAATTGATGAAGTATTTTGGGAGATAATGGCGTTGTAATGACGTCATGTCATGCAATTCTTGGAGGAAAAACGATAAATGTTTGGAAAATCGTAGAAAATAGAGTTTTGAAGAAAATTGCAAATACAAAACATGAAAAGAAAGGAAATTACTTTGTCTTTATCATGGTTATCTCGTATTTTACAGATTTGGGGTTTTGAACCCCAAAAATGAAAAAACTTTTTTTGGGGAATTTGAAAAGTGAATTTCTTAAGCTTGAATACCAACATAAGGTGACCGGCCCAAATCCGCGGAGGGGAAAAATGGGGGTACCTTTTGCCACAAAAAGTTGCCCCCCCCCCCAAAAAAAAAAACGACGGCTGGATCCGCCAGTGCATACAACTGAGCGCAGATGTTAGCTGGTTCTTATATTAACGTAGACTATGGTTGTGTCAATTAATGACGAATAACACTCTCGAACGCGATGAGTAAGGAACATCTCATCAAATTTAACATCATTTACCTAAGTTGAAAACCAAATAGTTAATACTAGTGCTAACCCGTCCGCTCCGCTGGGCGATTACTGGTGTCAAGTGGTGGTGCAAGCCAGTGATAGGTAATTAGGGATTGATAACCCGTACTGCCCGTGACACCTGTCGTACCTATAATACGTTTTTGTACCCATCATCATCATCACACAATGTTCATCATCACACAATGTTTATTAAGGAACTCATAAAACATAACATAACAGCAAAAACAAATGTAAAGAAACTTATCATGCGAATATTGTTACAAAATAATAGCAGAATGGTGCAAAAGCACGAGTGTGCTTAACTCCAGGCACCTCTCTGAAACATAAAATAAAGAGACATTCGAATCCGCCGCCGCCGCAACAGATCCCTCTTAAGCGATATAGATATATGCGCAAATAGCCGCTCAGCTCACGGGGGCGCCACCGGCCACCCCAAGCCATACCAACATCGTCAAAAGTTAATTGCTAGTGAATCTATGGGAATTGAGCAGAAATATTTGGAAATGGTGTGCCACTTCTCGACCATCCTCGCTGTCCAGATTCTCACCACGCACAAGCAAACGTAATTGACATGTAGGTGTGAGATCACTGAAATCAGCGCGAAGAATCTGCGAAACGTTTAGAAAAAGTTTGCATCTCTGGGGAAGATAATTTGGACAAAAAAGAACGTAATGGCAAACATCCTCGACAGAATGGCCACACGAACACTCAGGTGTGGGGCATCTGTTAATTTGAAACAAATGAGAGTTTAAACAAGACATTTCAGTTCTTAATCTGGTGTGGAGAATGTTCCCTGTTTTAGACCCAGCTTTGTAATAGATTGGGGGCTTAGACACCCCTAGCCGCTTAGTAATCGCTCGTTTAAAGGACATATGTGGGAGTGATCTTAGTGATTGGGGGAGCTGATTCCACTGTTTACCTGTTGATGGGAAGAATGAGCATTGGTAGGATCTGGTGCGGTTTGGTTGGATTGTATGTGAGCTGGCGTTTCTCAACATCTTACCTGTGATCTGAGCACGTGTATCTGGCATGATTGACTTAATGTAGCTCTGTGTTTGATGTTGAAAATTGTTGAATGTGTGGTATAATGTAAGTTTGTGTAGTTGTCGTCTAGTCTTCAATTTGTCCCACCCCAGCTCTTGAAGTAGTTTGTCAGTTGATGTTCTGAATAAGGCGCCTGTCACTAATCGGCCAGCTCTATTTTGTAGTTTCTCCAGTCTGTATGTGTCATGCACTGTTATATGTCCGTCGTAGACAGTGTCGTATAAGTCAAAGTAGGGTATCGTATATGTCCTATAAATTTGGTCAAGGATATCCCTGGGTATATATTGTACAATAGGGTAGAGTGGACACAATGTTTTATTTACTTTTTTGCAAATGTCATTGACATGTTGGTGAAAACGTAGGTCTTTGGAAAAAGTAATTTCAAGATGTGTGTGGTTGTCATGGATCGGTATTAAACCACGTCCAAATGTAAGGGTAGGTGGTGTATGCCGATGTTTGTGTGAAAAGGTCTGTTGTACAGTCTTGCTAGTGTTAAACGTTATTAACCATTCTCGACTATATTTATGTATTTCGTCAAGGTCATTCTGGAGTGAGAGTTGTGTTGTTGCGAGGTCTGCTGTCGTGTGAGATGCATAAAGGGATACGTCGTCAGCGAAAAAGAGGATGTCGTTTTGTGTCCGGGTTGAAAGTCCGTCGAGATATATAAGGGCTAATAGAGGACCGAGCACGGATCCCTGCGGGCAGCCCGCGTTTATAATCTGAGTACTTGAAAAGGTGTCACGGATCCGCACTCGTTGCCTCCTATTGGATAGATATGATTCCAGCCAGTCAAAAAGTGAGTCAGTGATTCCGAAGTCGTGCTTACACTTGTGTAACAGTCCTGTGTGCCAGATTTTGTCAAAATATTTAGAGATGTCAAGATAGATAGCAGTGAAGTCGCGTCCTGCGTCCAGTGATCTGTACAAATTGTGGGTCAAATACAGTAACTGTTGTTCGGCGCTGTGACCTCGCCGGTACCCACTCTGCTTATCTGTGAGAAGAGAGTGTTGTGAAAGGTGAGAATATATGTGTTTATAAACTATTTTTTCAAATACCTTAGATAATGATGACAAAATACTTATGGGACGATAGCATGTTGTGTCAGACGGAGAACCCTTATTTTTTAATATTGGTTTGATATTGGCTTCTTTGAACTTGGAAGGAAAAATACCTAACGCGAGAGACTTGTTGTATAGTTTAGACAATGGTTCTGCAATAATAATGGCGGTCAGCTTTAGGAGCTTTACTGGAATGTTATCAGGGCCAGTAGATTTGTTACAGTCTAAAGAGTTAAGGAATTGAAGAACCTCCCTCTCAGAGGTGATGATTTTTCGCAGAGTGGGCACCGGTGTCGCGCCTGTGTTATTGTTAGATGGTGGCGCCTGTATGTCTTTTAGGTCGATATTTGCTTGCTTTGCAAAGTGGTCGTTGAGAAGTGTTGCTTTCCTGCAGTCGTCTAGTACTATTTCTCCGTCTAGTCCTTCAAGTGGTGGAATGACGTCGTTTCGTGTTCGTCCTGTTATTCTGCGTAATGTCTGGTGGTATTTGTATGGGTCTCGTTTATATGTTAGAAGCTTGCGAATTTCACTTTCTATATGCTGTTTTTTAAGTTGTCTGTTTAACGTTGTTACAGCGTTTCGTTGGTGTTTCCAGCGGTCCCAAGTGTAGTCAGTCTGAGATTGTCGAGCATGTTTGAATAGTCTGTCACGCTTCCTAATCTGTCTGGTCAGTTCAGCCGTTATCCAAGGTTTCTGATAGTCTTTAAGTCGTATCGTTTTACGTGGAATAGATGCCTCAGCAGCTTTTAGAAGAACAGATATAAATTTGTCAGTCGCCTCGTCTACTTCACCTGCCAGAATTCCTTCCCAGTCAGTGTCCAGTAACAGCATAGTCAAAAGATGAGAGTCAAGTCTCGAATAGTCCCATATAGTCTTGCACGTTTCATATGTAGTTTGTGGTAGTGGTGAGGCGTTAACAGACACAAATATTGGAAAGTGGTCGAGGTTTGAAAATGAAGATAATGTCTCGCTGTCCGCGATGACTTCTGTGTTGGTTGTGAATATCAAGTCTCGTAAATTGTGGTTATTTCCAGCTATTCTAGTGGGTTGTGTAATAAGTTGTTCAAGTTCTAACATACGGGCAGTGTTTTGGAGCTTGTGGTCAAAGGGTGTTATGCCGCTGTGATTGTACGGTGTCTGGTCTAGGTACACATTTCCGGCGTTGAAGTCGCCTAATACCAGAATTGTTGTAGGTGAGTGCCGTTGTGCGAGAGAAATACTTTCCGTAAATCGATCAACAAAATGTTGCAATCTGTCAGTGGTTAAGTTGGGTGGAAGATAAATACAGCAAATGAGTAAAGTGAATTTATGTAATCTAATTTTTGCCCATATCCATTCCTCTCCTTCCAATTCCAATTCCTTCAGTCTCTTAATCGGTAATGAAGCGTGACTGTACAATGCGACTCCTCCTCCGCTCCTGTTCCTATGTCGTGTGAGTGGAGCGTGGTACCTGTCTAATGTATACATGCTGTTGGGGATAGTGTCGTCTAGTTTTGTTTCCGTTAGGGCACATATTTTTATCTCGTTCGTTTCAAGGAACTGGGACAATTCGTCGGTTCTGTTCCTTGCAGTAATGCTGTTGATATTTATGTGAGCGATGTTGATGTGTTGTGTTGGTGACGGGCCTGGATTTCTTTCAATACCGCCCATTACCAGTAATATACTTAAATCTGGATAAGCGCTAAGGCGTGACCATTGTGAATGTGAAAACGCATATCTAGCATACGTATAACAAAATTCTGGATATATACGAACGATGTGGAAATTTGAGTGTAGATGCAACTGTGTACTGGCAGTGATTTGGAAATTGGATTGGGGGAGGATGTCTAGGATATTCGAGCGATTGATTACCAGCGACCGGGGGCGTCCAGCAGGTGTAGTTGCCACGGAGAAACTCTAGAGCGATCATTCTGGGCAGCGAGGACGGCCGATCGCTGGTCCATAATTTCGATAACATCGTTGGCGTTGGCGGGACTGAGAGGGCGCTCGCCCCCGGTGAGCCGGCGGCTACTGCAACATAAGGCAGGTAGGTGAAAAGGCGAGCGGCGGCGGCAAGCAACACATGCAAACAAGGGAAAATTTAACTGAAGAAACAGGGAAAAACGTACATGTAAATAGAACAATAATTAACAGAAGAAAACGGCAAAAACAAGTATATGTTATTTGTAAGTCTGCGTGCCACAGCACAGACAAACAGTAGTCAAATCACGATGCGAGCCTGCGCAGTCTCCAAGGAGGATAAACGCCTCAACACGAGTATGCTATTCACACAGGATTTCCATTGACCAGCTACCCGCTTACACAGCCACGCAGACTCATTAGAAGGCACACAGTCTTTCGGAGACAGGGCTTCACAAACGCAAAAAGATCCAAAACAGGACAGTGTGGACACAGAAAATACCTTCCCACATGAAGAAGAAAAACACACATCATAATCACAAAATCGCTCCACTTTCTGATTCACTCCGTGAGCACCCCTCCCCCCATCCCCGACCACACACTCATGCACACAATACCCACACTGATCTCCGATGTACCGAGGAGCACAACTCGGGGCTCGTCACAGTGGCGCGAGAGTCACTGAGGGAGAGGTTCAGACAGATCAGACAGACAGATCATACACCCAAGGTACCCGCCAAAAACCTACGGTGCCCGACATACACCCGTAGTACCAGTTGTGCCTCTGTGGAACACGTGATAAACCCGTTATAGCCGGCACTCACCCATTATACCCGTGGAACACCTATATGGCGCCCGTTATACACCCGTTAAACCCGTGAAAACTCCACCCCGGCTTAGCGTATATGTTCATTGATATATGCCGTACCGTATGTCGATGACCTTCGTTTCGCAGTGATTCCGTGGTTGCTTCTCATTGGTTGTGGCACTGTAGTATCCGTGGTCGGATCTGGTTGGCTTTCGACTGGAGTGAAGCGATGTAAAACTCGTTTCCGTAAACTGTTTTTTTTTTACGGTAAAATATTTATTAACACCTCCTTCCATGTTAGTTACAGCACAAACCTTCGCCCAAAACTGCACAACCTAACACTGTCTGTAACTGTCGTATCAAATGCGTCGGAAATGTACGAATTATACACCACTCGGTAGTATCCGTAAACTCGTTTGAAAACCTTAAAATCACGTACATCACGTGCTTATATCAATGTGGTACTGCAACGTAAAACTGCCGCTTTACTGTGTTAAATTCGTTCCGGAGAGACAGACAGACAGACAGACGCTTATCAAATAGTAATATAGATTTCGTGGGTATTGTTTTCGTGAAACACTGCGACGGTGCTTCCACCTATTGCCAACTGATGAACTAAACCTCGAATGCTAGTTCCGCGTATGGCACACCATGGTGTCGGTTGTGCTGGTGCTGGGCTTTATGCTGGCCTGGGTGTTCTAACTGTCGACAGATGTCGGTTGTGCTGGGCTTTATGCTGGCCTGGGTGTTCTAACTGTCGACAGGCGTCGGTTGTGCTGGTGCTAGGCTTTATGCTGGCCTGGGTGTTATAACTGTCGACAGATGTCGGTTGTGCTGGTGCTGGGCTTTATGCTGGCCTGGGTGTTCTAACTGTCGACAGATGTCGGTTGTGCTGGTGCTGGGCTTTATGCTGGCCTGGGTGTTCTAACTGTCGACAGATGTCGGTTGTGCTGGTGCTGGGCTTTATGCTGGCCTGGGTGTTCTAACTGTCGACAGATGTCGGTTGTGCTGGGCTTTATGCTGGCCTGGGTGTTCTAACTGTCGACAGGCGTCGGTTGTGCTGGTGCTGGGCTTTATGCTGGCCTGGGTGTTCTAACTGTCGACAGGCGTCGGTTGTGCTGGTGCTGGGCTTTATGCTGGCCTGGGTGTTCTAACTGTCGACAGATGTCGGTTGTGCTGGTGCTGGGCTTTATGCTGGCCTGGGTGTTCTAACTGTCGACAGATGTCGGTTGTGCTGGTGCTGGGCTTTATGCTGGCCTGGGTGTTCTAACTATCGACAGATGTCGGTTGTGCTGGGCTTTATGCTGGCCTGGGTGTTCTAACTGTCGACAGGCGTCGGTTGTGCTGGTGCTGGGCTTTATGCTGGCCTGGGTGTTCTAACTGTCGACAGGCGTCGGTTGTGCTGGTGCTGGGCTTTATGCTGGCCTGGGTGTTCTAACTGTCGACAGATGTCGGTTGTGCTGGTGCTGGGCTTTATGCTGGCCTGGGTGTTCTAACTGTCGACAGATGTCGGTTGTGCTGGTACTGGGCTTTATGCTGGCCTGGGTGTTCTAACTGTCGACAGGCGTCGGTTGTGCTGGTGCTGGGCTTTATGCTGGCCTGGGTGTTCTAACTGTCGACAGATGTCGGTTGTGCTGGTGCTGGGCTTTATGCTGGCCTGGGTGTTATAACTGTCGACAGATGTCGGTTGTGCTGGTGCTGGGCTTTATGCTGGCCTGGGTGTTCTAACTGTCGACAGATGTCGGTTGTGCTGGTGCTGGGCTTTATGCTGGCCTGGGTGTTCTAACTGTCGACAGATGTCGGTTGTGCTGGTGCTGGGCTTTATGCTGGCCTGGGTGTTCTAACTGTCGACAGATGTCGGTTGTGCTGGGCTTTATGCTGGCCTGGGTGTTCTAACTGTCGACAGGCGTCGGTTGTGCTGGTGCTGGGCTTTATGCTGGCCTGGGTGCCGTACGCAGCTGTGTCGCTTCTGGGAACGTTCGCCGGCCACCACGTCACGGGACCGGGTGCTGTTGCGGCCGTCACGGTGCTGGCGAAGAACTCGGGCTGTTACAACCCGGCCATATACGTCCTCTTCTCCAAACAGTACCGGTAAGAGAAATAGCCGGCCATATACGTCCTCTTCTCCAAACAGTACCAGTAAGAGAAATAGCCGGCCATATACGTCCTCTTCTCCAAACAGTACCGGTAAGAGAAATAGCCGGCCATATACGTCCTCTTCTCCAAACAGTACCGGTAAGAGAAATAGCCGGCCATATACGTCCTCTTCTCCAAACAGTACCGGTAAGAGAAATAGCCGGCCATATACGTCCTCATCTCCAAACAGTACCGGTAAGAGAAATAGCTACCAACCACAGCCAGTACAAACTTCAACTAATGTAGCAGTGTTATATGGAAGATGATATAAGAGATAATGCAGAGAGGTAACAACGCAAGCGGAGACATTTTACATTGTAGGTGCATGTATCTTGTCTCAAGACCTCATCATAATGTTTAATATAAATGATAATTAAATACGGAAGAATCAGTATCAGTAAGCATGTTTTCGTAGGCAAAAACTTCAACAATGTCTGAGCGACCCCTAGCGTAATGTCAGCTATTCCACAGTTTTAAGCATTGCCTAGTTGTGGGATAAAAATGTCTCTCAAACTACTGGGTGTCGTCGAGCAAAACAAACACAAAATAAAGTACGAACACCTGATGAGAATATGTCTCGATCCCGGCGAGTTGCAGCTCAGAGCAGCGCAATGTAGTGACCGGTTCACGCGTCTGATAATTGTATAAAGTATGTCCCCAACTGTCAACGTAACTCAAGTCAGATAGCCTGATTCGATTTTCGCGTGTTTTTATTTCAAACAGCTGGTAGTTACAACTGCCAAAAGGTATACGCAAGATACGAATGCGCGATTTCCCTTTGGTCGTTTCAACATCAAAACGAGCATCTTCGTTGCTAATAAAGATGAAATTAAATGATAAAAAACAAAGTTCTGAAAAGCGGATAAAATATATCGTTAGATTATTTCCAATGTCCGGCCATTTCCTGTCCATGTATCATGCTAGGTGTCGCAATGAAAATAACATTAATATATTAATTACTAGACGCCCACCAAAACTCGCATATTCTTTGCGCGAATATAGTATAGGCCTCCTACAGAATGATAAGCATGAACTAAAACGCTACCAAAAAAGCAGCATTCTTCGGCAGGAAATGTTATTTTCCGCCTGCATGCAGATGAAGTCGAGCAAAAGAGACCCGCATTGATATGGGCGTTGGCAGGTCCATTTGCCGTCAATTTTTGCCATATTTATATTCCAATTTGTTTCCTTTCAATGCTGAAGGAATGACGTCAGCTGGCATAAATCCAGCTTTTGTAAATATTCCTTTTTGCCTGACGTGAGTGTTTAAGTTGTAGTGAGGGATTTATTGGCAATTCATATTCATCTTTAAAAAGAGCTATCATATCTAGCAATCATAACTATCATATATCATCATATCATAGCTATCATAACTTCATCTTCGATGCCTTTGACACTTGCAGCACTTCACAACACAGCGCGACAAGAGTTCTCGCGGCAAAGCGATAGACACAGAAATGAGTGACAGGGGTCTCTTCTATATGTATTTGTATATGTAGTATGCATTTGTATTGTAAGGATGCGAAGCTTCTAGGTTCCAGTGGTAGAAGCTTCGCATTGTAGTAGACTGGCGTCTGGCACACTTGACACTGGTATCTTTTTTGACTATTTCGGTATCAGACCTCGCAGCCTAGCAAATTTAGACCACCATGACCTCGTACAGGGCATCAGAGAACTCTCATTTTGTTCGCTGGGAAGTCAAAATGACCAGATGAGACTCTTACGCGCACAGCAGGAGCCCCGACAGACTGGTTATTGATTCGACACTGATTTAATCGATTGGAATCGTTCAATCAAAATTCATTGAATTTAAAAAAAATGATTCACCATCGATCTTTTGATTCATGAATCGTGATTGAATCAGAACCCGCATCAAATCAAGGCTGATTGAATCAAAAGATTTAACGATTCTAAACAATTCAAGTACACTGGTAAATTGTGCAAATGTATGCAGTTCCAGTGGCTACATTCATTATTACTGAACTAGTATTGCTGTATAAATATTGTAATGATCATATCTAAGTATGTTTCCATTTGTATTGATTTGACATAAATCCATCGCACATATTTAAATGTTGAATCAAACGTGAATCGATTAAACTATTTGTTTTGATTCTTTGAATCGGAAAGAATC
The DNA here is from genome assembly GCA_036785665.1 of Chirona hameri. Classification (NCBI taxonomy): domain Eukaryota; kingdom Metazoa; phylum Arthropoda; class Thecostraca; order Balanomorpha; family Balanidae; genus Chirona; species Chirona hameri. Next base: position 4,564 of record JAXIVJ010018310.1, on the reverse strand, counting down.
AATTCTCAAAATTGTCTCCGTGAATCGGACGGTGATTGATTTATCATTCAGATTCCAAAATGAATAATGATTGAATCTTTCCCAATTTTTTTAATCAATAACCAGTCTGGTCACTGGGAGGCACTTTAATATATAATTAAGCGTAGTACTAGACTAGGGTTCTCGACTTAGCAGGGTAGGTTTGTATGGCCGATGGTATTTCCGCGACACAAAAGGTCACTCACATGATACCATCTTTTGGAGGTAATTTAAAGAGAGTGTGCCTACTGTTTTGGAATGTAAAAAAAAACGGTAAGAAGCTATTAGTTTGATTGTTGGATACGATAAAATTAACATCTGGAGCCCCTTTAGTTGAATTTTCACTTCTATTATTTTTGCTTCGATATCGATAAAACGATCGCCACTATGTATGATCAGAGAGAAGAACATGTTATGTAAAACGGCGCACCTAAGACAATAAACAATCCATACGAACAATATTAACAAACCGTCGAAAAGCAAAATGGCCGTCGAGGCTCTGTTTGGCAGCTGCTATCAGCGCTCACGAGCTGCTTTGTCGAAATGCTATTGGTCGGCGCTAACGATATGGTAGCGTAGCAAATTTGTATCGATATTTCTATATTAGCAATGCTTCTAGTAGTGGTAAGCCCTTTGGGGTCTACCCGATAACTTTTTGCTACCAGCCAGTCCCTTGGGTCTTTGGAATATCTCAGCAACTAGTGTGAATCTGGAAAAATGCAGGGCATGGTTCGATTCAGAAAGTTATGTTCTATAAGCCAGTGTCAATAACCCCAAATAAGCGATGTGAGTAGACACACTCCCTTTAAGGGAATACAAAACATGATATTTTGCTGGAATATACTTAAAGATGTACGGTACAACACAGGGAAAAATGAAATCGAAAATGAGTTTATATACTACATATCTCTACTGGGAAACACTGGACTTACACAAACGCCTTGCAACCGCATTGCAAGGCTCGAAATTAACTCGAACTGCACGCATTTCTGCGTTTCACCTCTGCCAAACTTGTTTACCATGCATCTGTAAGTTCCAGGAGCCCATCAACCGACTAACTGCAAAGTCGGCCGACGCAACGACGACAGACGATAATTTGTATCAAAGCCAGCGAGTCTGAGTGAAACGATTTAACTTGCCAGCCGCCAACCTCCGTCCTAATCTCCCCGGAAAACCGTATCGAGTCAACTTCGAGTCAACTTACCAGGGTCCAATTATATACATCGTTCCACTCCAAGTTTGCGGCCGAAGCGCTTTAAAGGAAATAGTTCACCTTCAACATTAGTTTTAAACTGAGATAGCAGTTTTGTATCCCGTGTTGGGAAACCCCTATCCGCAAGTTTTCTTGACTGAAAAGACTCCATCCGAATATATTTGAGTTTTTGGCGAAGGAATGCGGTGCTGGCGAAAGAATGTTGTACTGGTTCAAGCCCGGGCAGAGGCTATACCATCAGCCAATCAGCTTGCAGCTGGTGCTAGCGAGCGAACGCCGGCCGCCGGTTGGCACATCTCCAATGCGAGTCTATCTTTACGCGACTACTTTCTAATCTGATTGGCTGAGCCATTTTTTACATTCGCGCGACGTCAGGACTCTGACTCAGAGAGTATGCATATAGTTTTGATAAACAATAAAAATGTACGGCCTTCTGTCCTGAATCGGCGCGATATAAGGCCATTTTTGACAATATAAAAAGAAATTGTATTAAAAAATATAATCAAATTGTGTTGGGTAAAATTTTCCAGGGTGAACTATTTCCTTTAAAGGGAATAGTTCACCTTCAACATTAGTTTTAAACTGAGATAGCAGTTTTATAGCCCGTGTTGGGAAACCCTTATCTGCAAGTTTTCTTGACTGAAAAGACTCTCCAGCCGAATATATGTTTTTTTAAGGAATGTGGTGCTGGCGAAATAATGTGGTGCTGGATCTAGCCTTGGCAGAGGCTATACCATCAGCCAATCAGCTTGCAGCTGGTGCTAGCAAGCGAAGCGCCGGCCGCCGGTTAGCACATCTCCAATGCGAGTCTATCTTTACGCGACTACTTTCGAATCTGATTGGCTGAGCCATTTTTTTCATTCGCGAGACATCAGGACTCTGACTCAGACTGCAGACTGGTTATTGATTCACCTTTTTGGAAGGATTCAATCACGATTCATTTTGGAATATGAATGATTCAGTCACCGTTCTGGATTCATGGATAATCATTTTGAGAAATGATTCTTTCCGATTCAAAGAATAATTTTTTTTTGGGATCAAATCACGTTTGACTCACCATTGAAATAGCATTGCACAGTCTTTTTGATTCAATCAGCCTTGTTTCTATGCGGGTTTTGATTCAATCATGATTCATGAATAAAACAAATCCGGTGGTGAATCGATTCTTCTTTGATTCAAGGGATTGTGATTGAACGATTCCAATCGATTCAATCAGAGTCGAATCAATAACCAGTCTGACTTAGAGAGTATGCATATAGTTGTGATTAACAATAATAATTTACGACCTTCTGTCCTGAATCGGCGCGATATAAGACCATTTTTGACAATATAAAAAGAAATTGTATTTCAAAATATAATAAAATCGTGTTTGGGAAATTTTTCCAAGGTGAACTATTTCCTTTAATAATAACAGCATGCGAAAAATATAACGAGAAATGTTAGGCTCATTGGGGTTGCGGACCATTTTGTAAAGTACCAATATTTTGGGTTCATAAAAACAAGGAGAGTTTTTAATAATAGCCATTTTCACGAAGGATTATTGCGCTAAAAGTTTCTGAAAGATTCTGAAAGTTTTGAAAAACTACACAACTTTGACATCCAATTTTTTGGCTAGAAATGTCCCTCATAATTTTGTAATATGTTGGTAAGAATAAAATATGTTGACAAAATTGCGGTTTGGTGGTAATAAGCAAGATAAGTATTGATAGAATCTTCCTGAAACTTTCAGAAAGTTTCGGAGAGATTCTATCAATAATTATATTGCTTAATACCACCAAACCGAAATTTTGTCAACATATTTTATTCTTACCAACATATTACAAAATTATGAGGGGCATTTCTAGCTAAAAATCGCATGTAAAAGTTGCGCAGTTTTCAAAACTCTCAGAATCCTTCAGAAACTTTTTAGCGCAATAATCCTTCGTGAAAACGGCTAATGTAAATTTAAACATTTTAAAAAAAATCGAAATTAATTCAGAAATGATTAAAAACGAATACAATTAAGCTCATGGTCCTTGTAGTTGTGACGTCACGACCCTAGTGAAAATTATGACCGAAAATGACGCTGACGCGACATCTTCTGCGCGGCGGTTAAAATATGTGTTCCATGGTAAATGCGTTCGAGAGTTAATGCATGCGCGAATCTGAATCGGAGCGTCTTAGCAGTGATTCGTTTTTAAAAGTCTATGTCTTCCGCAGTCAATTTTGTTTAGAGTTGTAGCTTATCGTACCAATAGGGTCTAAAAATGGCAACAGTCATAAGCGTAATAGTTGAGAGCCTGAGTCGTTTTACGAAATTACCGCACGAGCGTGCAGCGTGAGTTGCAGAAATTTCCTAGAACGACGACAAGGCCATAAATATACGGTAGAACCGTCCCTGCTGCGCAGGTATCTGCCATGACGTCACCGAGGGCATGCTTATATCCGGCATAGCAAGCTAAATATATGAAACACTACTTCGCAAGTGACATACATGTAAAGTACATCATCAATAATGTATGTTAGACAGTATCAAGTCTCATATTAATGACAAGGAAACTCACATGGGTCCAAAAAGTAATGCCCCGGTGACGTCACCGGGGCATTTATTGAACAGCTTATAGACCTATTTAGTGTGACGTCATTGGTGGAAAGTGGTTCCAGCAGTTGACTGCGCTAATGCTAAAGGCCACAGGGAAGATTTTCTTGTCCATATTGTGAGAGAATGGCGTTCGATTATGTGATAAAACTTGTTTGATGGGTAATTTTGATTTTTCCTCATTTTTATTACGCAAAACATGCATTCAGTAAAAACAATCAACGTCACAATTCTCCTCAGAATAAACGATTTTTCACACACAAAAAAAAACGTCACAATTGACGTTTAAATATTAAGAGACAATTATGGCGCAGGTGTTACATTCACAAATACGTAAGCAATGTCAGCTTTTGGTTTTGGTGGTGCCGATTTCAGTTCATATTACGGTACTAGGTGACGAGTAACCTCAATATTTGTACATTATTATTAACTTTAGGTTGTCTTTCGTTACATTTGTTTCCATCAATGCATTTTTTTTCAAGGTTTACCACATTTGATTGACCAAGGAAAAAGTCATTGGTTACGTCATTGGAGGCATGTGATTGTGTGAAGGTGAACTGATAACTACTCAAATACCTAATTCCGAGGTGGCTTGTCATTCAAAATTTCGTTTGTTAGGTGGGAAAAATGAGGAAAATCCACATTACCTATTAAACAACTTTTCATCACATAATCGAACGACATTCTTCCACAATCTAGATAACACAATATTCCCTATGGCCTTTAACATTAGCTCAGTCAGCTGTTGGAACCAC